>VXBW01004069.1:1800206-1826204 GCA_013400375.1 Thinocorus orbignyianus | reverse complement strand
ACCGAGCCCCGAGCGACCCTACGGCCCCTGCCCCCGACCCAGCCGGGATCCCCCACGCACCACCAGCCGCGCCCGCTCCGCTGCCCGCTCCGCGGAGGACCGGAGGAGGGCGAAGGGCGGCGGGGGAGGGGAGGCCCTACCACGCCGCAGCACGGTCCGAACCCCGCGCCGCCATTTTGGCCACCCGTTGGTCTCCTCAGCGCCCCCNCGCCCCCTAACGGCCGCGGGGCAACGGCCGCGGCGCGCGCCCTCAGCGAGGTAACGGCCGCGGGGCAACGGCCGTGGCGCGCGCAGGCAGCGGGCCTGAGGCGGTGCCTCACAGCCGGCCCCTCAGTCTGTCCGTCCGTCCGTCCCCGGGGCGCTACAGGGTGGAGAGCCTGGGCATCGGGCGGAACGGAATGAGCCGTGGCCGGGCTGAGGTACAAACGGGGCGAAGGCCCAGCGGCTTTTTATTTTGTCGCCTGCGTCCCTCGTCTACCCTTCCTTTCCCCCCCTGCGGACTCTGTTTACGGTCACTCCGCGAAGACGGTCGGGTAGTAGTAATCAAAACATGTTGTGGCTTGTGGATGTAAAGCATTAAGGAGGCAGAGCTGCAAGAGCAGGGCTTGCTGCCAGGAAGAGCTTGCCTGAAAGAGCAAGAAATGTTCCCTACAGATCCTCACTTCTAAAAATTTAACAAAATCTGTTTGCAGGGAGATGTTGAACATCTTTCTGACTTCCCCTCAGAGGCGTCTGGCAGTTCTGAGGCGCACTCCTGCCCTCACAGGGCAAGGCCGCGCAGCCCCTGGGGCCCTGCTTTGCCAGCTCTGGTTCGGAACCATCGGACCTTGGCTGGGGATAAGAAGCTTTGAGACTTCCGATGACAACCTTGCACTTACTTGTACCTAGCTGCAGCATATGTCAATGACAGAAAACTTGATTATGTCAGTTTATTTCAAGGTTAATAAAGGCAGAGAGTCTTGCTTATAATCCACGTAAATTCAGGGACACAGTAATAAAACTGTTGGTTCCCTGGTTAGTAGCTAATGACACCTCTGGATACCAGTTTCATTCTCAATGCTCATTTCTGCCTTCTATGTTGTATTTTTTTCACTGATATTTAGGAGAGGGAACTAGGAGAAAACTACATCTGAAGAGAACTGGATGCTGTTGTCCCAAAGTGGGGGTTGGATTGTTTACACGGTGTGCGTGACGCCAGAATGTCCTGTATTCCTGTCATCTCCCATTCTGTATTTTTTACAGCTTCTTCTTTGGAAGTACGTTATTTTGTTACTTGCTACACTTCAACTAGAAGTGTAAACTAAACTAGTAAACATTTTAAAATTATATTTGAATAGTGGAAAGATTTGTTAGAGAACATGAGTGCTGCAGATAGTGTTTAAAGATATGCTAGAGCAGAGTGAGCATAATGCTAATTTTCCATGACAACTAGCTTGTCCAAACAAGCAGCGGATAACTGCCTGGACTTGTCTGTTGGCCAAATATAGATTCTCAGCAACCATGGCACCTTGTAAAGATTCCAGCAATGGTTTGAACCTAGATATTTGTGTGATGATGGATTTTCAAGACGAGCTTGTTATCCCTCTAGAGCATAAAGCTCAAGGTCTAGTGAGGGAGAGCCAAGAAGCTGCCGGAATTTTGCAAAGCGTGCTTACCTCCTGTTAGCATTGGAGTTTCAAGGCAAACAGAAATCTGGTTTAAGTGGAGTGTCCTTCCACTGGCAAAGCCAGATATCTGCTTGTTTTAACCCAGTACCCCCAGTTCCTGAGATCCTTAGCTTAGGAGAAAATTACATCTACACAAAAAATGCAAGAGGATAGAACAGAATGTCCGTAACCCTGAACAGCAGTATTATCAATGCTCAATCTTGTCCTGATGTGGCATGAAAACTATTTAGTTCCTGTACAAAATGTGTTTTACTGAACTGAAGCAAAACAAAAATAGAGTGACTGTGTAGTTCTCCCCCAAATATATTACGTTGTTGAGCCTTGTCTTAAGCACAGCATCGTTTTGCTAAAGCTGTGTGGAAATTAAGGTGCTTTTAAAAATAGCAATACATTTTCTACAGTCTAAGACTTACCAAACTGGTAACTGTGACTCTTTTTCCACTTCTCAACTCTTAAATGTCCTGTGACTAAAGACTTTGAGATTAAATTCAGATTCTTTAAATAATAACTTCCTTTACCAATTCATCAGCTGCTAAGGATACAAAAGCCCCTGTTTCTGTCTAGAATTTTTATCAGTCTTCAAGAACAATCTTTTATCTTTTCTCTGACAGACTAATCTCAAGTAAGGAGGGGGGAAATGGACAGTGAGCAGGTAAAACACACTGTGCTTGCTTAAAGGGGAGGGGAGTATTTTCTGACATGCTTTATATTTCTGGAGAAGTATAATTAAAAAGTTTTACTTGAAGGATGGGTAATTAATAATCTTGTAGTGTTAGGAGAACTGATTTCCCCACTATTTCAAGTCTGGAAAAAGAAAAGGAGGCATCGCTACAGCAAGGCTCTAAATACCTGTGTATTTTTTTTATAACGTTACAGAAATGATCTGGAGCAGTTGTATACCAGCTACCTTAACTGGAGATACCCGTTGTGGTTACCTAACGTGGTGTGAGCCCCTTTTTAATATAAATGCAGATTATAACTGTTGCTTTTTCATTGTTTAACGCTTGCAAGCTCAAATATTTTCTGAGATGGATCTGATCTACCTGTTGGCACGTGTGCCAGGGGGAGAATGAGTTGCTGCGCTGCAGGGGTGCCTTACGTTGTGCTGGTGCTTCCCTTCTGAAGCCTTGGGCTGCGTCTCTGTTAGCGGGGCACAAGGCTGTGCCCAGTCCTGTGTTGCGGGTTGCCAGAGAAAAGGACAGAGGAAAAAAGATACTGGGGCACGTGTGGCTGAGCAGGGCTTTCTGCCAGGCCTGGCTGCTGCTGCCCTGACCCTGCAGCGGGTCAGTGCACTCCTGCGCAAACATGAGAGAAAGAATTTTGTTGCTTTCTTGGCATTCCTGTCTTGTTTTATAAGGAAAAGCGCATTGGTAAAAAGTCCTCATGCCTGCCATAGCATGTTCAGTTCAGAGAACTTATGCTTCATAAGCTAAGACCTGTCCCAATGGGGGGGGTCTGTCAGTACCACCACCAGAGACTTTTTACTATAAACAGCACCCAAATTCCACTAAATGAAAAGGGGACGCAGCCTTCCTGGGGGCAAATTGGAATGCACAGTAATGACAAGCAGGAGTCAAGGGCAAGGCTTGTAGCAGCAGTGGGAACCCAAAGACCACACGTGGTGCTATTGCAGCTATTTACCAGAGAACAATCAGATGTACTTTGCTGTTAAATTTGTGTTTTTCTGGTTCATGGGAGCCGTGTCTTTGAGCTGCCCAAGGGCTGCATGGCCTGTCCCCACAATCCCAGCTGCTCTGCAGACTGGGTGGCATGGCAAGCGTTCTACAGTTTCACTTGCAGTATTCTCTGGGTGCATTCTGCTGCAAGATCACCAGTTTCTTACATTTCCATAACTCCAGATTCAACCTTGTTCATTTTGAAAAATGTAAAATTATTTCAGGTGGACTGGCAAAGGTGGTCTCAAACAAAATGTTTCTCTAGCAGCTGTTTGCCAGCTCTTAGCTCCCTCCCACAAGTACTCCTTTCAGGTGTGCCTTGCTCTTGTGAGTTCTAAGTACAAGCTGCTTCAAAACCACCTGGAGCTGGAACAATCCCACATCAGAAGACAGCAGTTCTTCTGCTTTTGTTTAGTTGGCGTGCACATTCCTCCCTGCATCTGGGGCACATTGGTAGGCTGGCTGCTCAAATCTCATTCCTATTTGGTTGCAGCTCAATCAGCCACAAGCAAAATTAAACGAAACAATAGTACATGCCTTCCGAAGGGAGGCCAACTGGCAAAAATGTAAACCAATTATATTGAGTGTCTGCTTATAAGTGCTCAGTATCTAACGCAGAGTAAAAGGTTTGGGTGGGTTTTTTTTCCCTTCTAGTTTTCTGTTTAGTCCTCACTTTTGGAGCTCACCGAGCAATTCTAAAGAATCAAAAAGAGAATCAAAATATCAGGAAAAGGCTCCTACTTTTGGTTAGGAACATCACTGAGTGAGGAAACTGTGTGTTTTCCTTCTGTTCTTGTTAAGGAGGGGTGAAGTATGTGGCTAGATTGTGACTATTTCCTGCTTTACAAATCCATAGCTGCGAAAATTAAATAATCCAGTGATCTCTCCTTCTGTAGGAGTACTTGATTGCATGTAATTAGATCAGAGAAAGCCTCAGTTTAACAATGGTCATCTGCCTAGTGTAAGCAAACTAGGATGACCCCAGTTCAGTTCAGAACTGTTATATCAATTCACTGTTAATTTGTCATTCAAATGTACTGTCAGGCTAGCAGAAACCACATTTCGGTTGAAGGGAGTGGCCCAGAAGGGTGTGTGAGGTGTGCACAGGCTAATAGGGCTCATGTGGGAGAGACCCAGACCAGAACCTCCTGAGGAAACACCCTGGAATGTGTTTAGGGATAACCGAGATCTAGGAGAAGCTGTGAGCAAATGCAGCAGGCGAGCCAGATCCAGACTATTTGGGATGCCATGTATGGCCAGAACTAGTCACTGATGAGTCGCCTGAAAGTACTGTTAAGAGTCAGGCTGCAGTTAGGGTTAGAGGAGGGGAAGACAAAAAGTGGATTTTAACCAGCTGTTATTTGAACTTTTTGTTACTAACAGCAAAACACAGCAGGGTGTTACATTACACGAGCGGCTTCTTAGCTCAGACCTATTCTATGCACCCACTCATGTGTCTCCTAGAATTGTCCCAGCCTTACTAACCCCTTTGTCCACATGTCCCCTGCCTGCTCCCAGCTCCCATGCTTGCTTTCCAGCTGCCTGATATACACGGAATAATATCCTTTATTTGGGACCCCAATGTTGCTATTACTATCCTCCACTACAGACATTCTTGAGGTCTGCCCCACAATTGAATACTGGTTGATGCAGCCTTGCTGTCTGATTTCACTTTGTGCAGAAAGAGCTCTCTGTTCCTAAAAAAAAGCAATTGATTTTACTTGTGAATTACAAAGTCATCTTTCTGCTGGTGTCAAGTGGCTCTCTACTTTCGTGAGCATAGCTTTGGCAACAAGGCTTGCAACATAGGACTTGCAGCGTGTACAGTTAAACAACAATGCTAGTGGCCAGACAAGTAGTCTGGAGCATTTACTAGAGGCATTACTAGCATCTGGGGCAGCCTCAACTTGAAACTGTGAAGATTAATTTGAGTAGTTTCCCTCCAGGAGTCCCCTGCCCTCCCAAACAGGGCTATGCTATCAATCATAGATGTATATTCTGAAGCCCACCTTGGAAGTGGATTTGCTGAGGAACTTCCTTTACTTTCTTTGAGATTAAATCTCCCCCAGATCAGGCATGGATGCATACTCCTCCTGAAATAAACTCTTGTACCTTGCTAAGTCATCCTTCTGGAGAGCCACATTGCTTTCCTGGCTACCCAGTCTGCATTTTTCTTTGTCTATATGCCCTCTCTTAATTCAGGTGGATCCTGATCAAACATCACCTCACCATCTGATCGCTTGCATGCAACTGCTTGTTGCATGCTTTTATAGCATCCAGTTGCCTGCCCGTGACTCAGTAATTGTTTAAACACAAACAGGAAACAAAGGCATCGAAGTAAAGAACACATTCGTGTCATCGAAACAGAAAGTTTCTCTCTGTGGACCGAGGAAATGGTAGTAACACAAGCACAATGTGTGTGAGGAACCTGGTGCCATTTTACTAAGAGGGGAGCTATACCTCTGCTGGTTCCATCAACTTTCAGTGGACTTTTCTGACTGGTACTCAAAAAGTGACATTTTGTCCATGCGGTGAAGCTTGGGGCATCCCGAATGATGGTCAGAAAATCAACCCAAACTCCACCTGAGACCCAAACCAGGCAGAGGACTGAATCCATGGGCCCCTAATAGTGAGTTTGTGTGCAATGTGTTGCTTTGTTTGTAAAAAAGCAAACTCAAACCACTGCAGTAGGTATTCAATCCTCTTGCTCTTTCCAATTTAAAGCAGTGGCCGCATTTGGTCTGACTGAAAGACTCTCTTACGGGAAAGACACAGAAGAAAAAACCAGTTTTTTTCTAGGTCAGGAGCCTGTGCATGTATGTACACAAATGACAAGCTGGAAGAGTAGAAAATAAATCCACCAGTTAATCCCAGACAGCTACAGGCAAACTTGTACCGAGTTTTCCTTTTACCTGGCTGGCAAAGTAGTCTGCGAGACTTGAGCTTTACACAGAAAGCAGGTTAGACTGGAGGAGCAGTCTCTTGAAGCACCTTCAGCATCTTCTGGAAGCAGATGGTCTTGTGATCTTTTAAGTTTGCATACTGTAATGAGTGTGCAATAAAGTTTTTTTAATTATTTGTTATGTTTCCAGTGATATATTAGTATTCTGATTTAAAAAAGATCCAAAGGGAAGGGTTTTTATACATGACACACAGAAGTTCTTCTTTAACTGCCCTAGCATCCAGCCTACTGGTGATGTTAACTGTAGTGGGCCACACATTCTACTTCCATCCTAAGTGGTCTTTTCCCAGACTTTTCTAGCAATAGTTGGAATTGTAGGGTGCAGATTTCTGAAATCTCTCAGAATTTGCATCCTTCATATTTATGTATACCTGATATTTATGGCACATATTTATGTGTCTGATTTCCTCTGGTCCACACGTATAGCTCTTCTGTGTTTGCATCTCCACAAAGAACATAATTACTTATCTCTCCGTTGACAATAACCTGATGGGATTGTCCAAGTACGTTATCAATACAGCATAATCCTATCAATGAATGTTAAGGATGCGATAAATCCAGTTCATCCACTGATCTTCTTAATGGCTGTTTGACCTGTTCCTTCCACTGGTCTTCAAGGTTTGTCCCTTGCTCTCACAAAGGCTACCTAAACTATGGAAGGCAGCTATTTAGTCTCAGGGCTGGGAAAGTAGGGACTAAACTTCATTTTCCAGAATTACTGGAAAACTACTGTGAAGGGAGACCAAAGCAGGAAATACTTCTGTGCTATAACAGAGAAGATCCTTCAAGATCCTGGAGATCTAAAGATCTCTACAAAAATTATTCATCCTTCAATGGCAATCTACGATAGAGAAGATGCTTCTTCCATGGAAGATGATAAGAGCAGGTGCAAGCATTAGGCACCCAGGCTTTTCCAAAGGCCTGGACAACTTTGGGGCACTGAGCTGGCTAAGAAGACAGCAGCGTGCTCCTGGGGGAAGTTCTGTGACCCACTGAGATACAGCGGGGGCACTTCTGCTCCAACAGCCTTGATGATTCACCTGCTTGTGCCAAGTGGGGTGCCCAGCCCTGGAACATGACAGTCACAGAAATCAAATTTCCTCTCTTGCAGCTACAGGAAGAAACACAAAGAAAGCAGCATTTTTGCATTCTGCAGTTCACGTGCCAGATGCTGGTTGGGATGATCAGCACTGCCTCGAGCTTCGTTTTTACATTCACCTCTCAATTTCTCCACTTTGCCCTCTATGATGTTTTTCTCCCAGTACTTACATATTTTTGTTTCCTTCTCCCCTCCATGTCATTGCTGCTTTTCAGATTTTGTTACTATTTCCACATTATGTGCAATGTAATATAATATAATAAGATACTCTCTAGACATGCAAAAAATAGTTTCATACAAAAAGCTCGCAAACTATTCTGAAGATACTCTTATGTGTCCTAATTTTGGTAATTACATGTGAAAATGTTTGTAGAACTGGCGCAATGAAGGAGGATATAGCAGGAGGGTTTACTCTTCTTTTCAAGTGTTTGAATATCCACGTATTTCATACCCTGCTTTTATTCTTTTATTGCAGAGTTTGTTTTTTCAGAGCTGCCACCTGAAAGCCACCTGGTACTGTTTTCCAGTACATGACGTATTTTAGCCCAAGGAGACCTTGATGGGTCCAGCTGCACTAGAGAAACTTGAACAAGATGTACGTGACTTGGTTTTGTTACCAGAATAATTTTATCATTTTTTTTTCACTAGACACGAAACAGGAAAAGCAAAGGGGATTCCCCACCCCAGCTGCCCTACAAATTGAAACCTCTTTCTAAGGACCAGTGGGCAATATAGATGAGGATAACACCCTTGCTCTTCATCAGGAAGGAAGAGTTTGGAGAGTGAGCGGAAGTATTATTCCAAATATTATATGACTTTTTGAAGGATGCGTGTGCTACGAAGCTTGTTTTATTGCCACCTCCCCTGGCTCCATTGGCTGCTCTGACAGACATCGCCTCCGTTCACAAGCCTTCAGCCTCAGACCATGCTGGCCTTGGAAGGGTTTTCCCGGGGAAGGTTTGGTGGCGGTTCTGCCATCTGGTGGAGAAGGGGTTTTTTTTGCATCTTCGGCAGGCAAAGAAAGCCTCTGGGAAATAAATGGAGAAGGCTTCCAACAACCCACTGATGCTGCTGGAAAAGCAGGACACAATCTAAACTCTGCCTGCAAGAAGCCTTGCAAACGATTGTTCGGAGCTTTTCTTGTTTGCACTGAAGTTTTAATATCTCAGTTATTTCTTACCTTTAGAGAAAGCGAGTGCATGGACTTCTTGGCATTCCTTCAGTCAGCTGGTTTCACAGAGTCCATCTTAGTTTAATCAACCCTGCCACTTAAAAACAATCATTTTCACTCTCATAGCTTTGATTCTTTGCATTTTCCTTGGCAGTTTCTTCTGCCTTTCTTTGTGTACCTGGAGAGTTATGCAGGCACCGGGCTGTGACTCCTGACCCACTTTTTACTTCTCTTAACAGCAGGTTGTTCAAATGTGAGTCCAGGCCAGAGGGGACACAGCACGGAAGAACACTTTGACAGAAATATCCCAAATCCACCGTTGTGGGTCTGTAAGATATTGCTGCACCCTGTCTTGGCTGCCAGGAGACGGGCTGCAGCTCCCTCATGTAAGTAAAGGAAGCCTCCCACAAAGATAGCCAGAAATGCGCTGCAGTGAGATATTTGAGAGCACAGATCTTCTGGCTTTCTGTACCAAAAATGGAGTTTCAAGAAGATTCATGAGAATCATTGTTCTCCCCAATATCTATCAAAGAAGGTCTGGTAGAATACAGACCATCCTTTTTAGCAGGTAATTCCCTCTCCTGATCTTTAACTCATTCAATGCAGGAGGTGCCCACAACATCTATTTTCTTCTTTCTTCCCCAATGGGATGTAGGTAAAGTTGCCCAAATCATTGACTTTTGGGCCTGTCTTGCTTTCTTCTGATCCCTAATCAGTTATCTACTTTACCTGCTCTGCATAAGGAAACCTGTCAGCACTGGGGCTTACTGAGCTGCACAGCCACACTGAAATGGTTGTGTTTAATGGTGAGATAGCAAAGATTCTCTAATTTAATCTAGTAAGATTCTATTTACTAGTGAAGATAACAAAGATCGTGCATTTCTTTCTTTGGTAGGTATGCTTCTTCAAAGAGATCTCTTCCCATTCACCTCTTCCCTCCTCTTGCTGCCACTTCTCTCGTAGTGGCACAAATCTTTGCACAGCTATGACATAAGTTGGCTAAAGTGATCTGGTACATCTGTGAAATAATGCTTTTTTCCCTCTTTTTCTTTCCTTTACATGTTATTTTTCAGCCAGCTCAGTTCCCTGAGGTAGTCCCAAGTAGCTACACAGCTATCACAGGTGACAGGTAGGCAGCGGGAAAGGCAGGATGTGTGTCAGCTGGCGCTTGGGCAGCAGCACTGCTGAAGTTTACAGAAAGCTTGGCTGATCCCAGAGCACCCCACTGCAAAGAGAGGTGTCCCGTTCCACCTCCTCTTCTCCTCACTGCCGGCTGCAAGCTCTGATGGTGAGGCCTTTATTTGAAAGCAGCGTGGTGTTGGATTGATTCGGCCACGCTGCGTGGCTGAGCCCAGGGAATCTCTCACTGGATCAATGTCCTGAGCCCATCTAAAGCCTTAGTGAAACAATGGTCTTGGCAGAAGCTCTGCATTCCCAGCCAAGTGTCTCTTTGAGGTGGCTTTGGCTCCTTTGAGGACAGATCTAGCTGAGTCAACAGCAGGATATTTACATTGATTTGCTGCTTGTATGTCAGCTTGTTTTATCATGCAGTCAGATGAGCACATGAGGCATCGCAAGGAAAGCAGCAGGAACACACAGCTGGAAGTGAAAAATGGGATGGAAATGGGGGAAATAACTCCTTCTGAAGGCAGGGAGTCATTTAGTAGCCTTTGCCTTATCATCTAACCACACCTTGGATGCCCTGCCATTACCTGCAGTATCAGGTATGGGTCACCTGTGCTGATAAGCCCCTGCTGTATCTTCTGGGATACAATCTCCTGGGATAGAACTGGGTCCAAATTCCTAGAAGTCTCCCTCGAGTGTTACTTAGGGAGATGTAAAGAGTCCATGTTACCAAGGCTAATTACTTTAACTTGGGCTAGCCAGCTTTTCCTGTGTTGCAAGGGAGCTGAAAGCCGCCTTTACAAAATGAAATCTGATGAAGACACTTCTGGTGGGAATTTGCAGGCTGTTCTCCTTTATAGCCCACTTACTCTGTACTTGCTGAACCTGTTCTCCTCTGTGAAAGTTTCCTTGGAAATTTACGCCTTGACGTCTGTAGAGAGCATGTGTCAGCTGAGTATTTTGCATTCCACTTGTGCAGATATTAGGGGAATTTTCTTCATCGTAGCAAATATACACATTTTACTGTGGCAATTCTTTTTCTTTTTGATAAAAGGCTGAGAAGGGAGACCCTCTTTCATCTTGTGCCTAATCTTTCCATTGCTCTCAAAGCTTTACCCCCTGCACAGTTCCAAAATTATGATCTTGATATTCCCTTGCCTACTACCAGCCATGGTTTGCTGTTGCTATTACAGCTTTGATCAAGCAGCTCTAGCAAATATGAGTTGCTCCAGCTCAAGACATCACTTCCCTCTGCTGTTGAATATACTTGGCAGATCTTACAGTCCTTGCAACACGCTAAGTCAGAGGGATCACTGCCCACATCTGGGCGGGTTCCCTTCAGTCTGGCTTGTTAAACTCTTACTCAGATGATCCCATCTAAGGAAGACCATGGTATGGGCCCACATTCCCCTTTGCTGACACAGATGGGGAAGGACAATACTCTCTGGAAGAGGAGAAGCCACAAGTAGCTGGGGAGCGATACTGTCTCACAGCACTGTCAGGGTGTGCACAAAACAAGAATCATTTTGGTGCCTGCAGGACCAAAAAGATGATTTGTTTTATCTACGCTTTATACATGCAGATCAGCCCTCCATCTCTGCCAGGGTTTGGTTGCAGTTTTCAGTGCAAGCAGTGCCTCTTCAGAGCCCAGTGTCTCTGGCTGCTGCTTCTGCTACAACCCAATCCTCCCAAGCCACTTTTGCAGAAAAGTCTTTCCAAAGGTTTGTTTCCTTTCAGTCATTCCTAGCCCCAAAATGTTAAATCCTGTTAGTCAATAAGGATGTTACATCCTAAAAGAATTTCTTTACATACCTTTGTATGCATTGATTTACACTGATTTTTAAAAGGAAACTCTGGAGATGAGGAAACTGCTTATCTTACTTTTACACTCAATGAAAACACTGAGAATACTTAACTACAAGATATTTAAATCCTAGCTTGCTTAGGGACAAGTAACTGATTAGAAAATTAACCAGCCTTTAAAAATAATATCCCAATGATTTCTGTGATACCCTGGGAATTATTACAGGCTCTCAAATGAGTAAAGCTGTCTTCACAGGAGCAGAAACAGCTGATGTAGCACAGAGTGGTTCAGCTAAATAGAGCACACTGAGAAACAGCACCAACATCCAAACCTTCCAAAGATCTTCCCTTTATACAGGGGACAAGGAGAACAGAGTTGCCAGTCCATGGGAGGCTGCAGAGGCAGGCAAGGAGGCACTGAGGCTCAGAGCCAGCCAGTCTCCCAAAGACTTCAAGACCACTTATGGGCACATAAATGTTGTGGAGTACTTGAGGGCTTCTGGCTGAGAGGTTGGTAGCTGACATGAGAATAGGGCTTTCTCGCCCTTTTGTTTATGTGTGAAACCTTCCCCTTCGAAACGTACCTTCTGAGGCAGGGTACGAGGACATTACTGGAACAGGTTGCCCAGAGAAGTTGTGGATGCCCCATCACTGGAGGTGTTTAAGGCCAGGCTGGATGGGGCTTTGAGCAACCTGCTCTAGTGGGAGGTGTCCTGCCCATGGCAGAGGAAATGGTCTGAAGTTGTAGCAGGGGAAGTTTAGGTGGGGTATTAGGAAGAATTACTTTACTGAAAGCATGGTCAGGCACTGGAACAGCCTGCCTAGGGAGGTGGTGGAGTCACCATCCCTGGAGGTATTTAAGAAATGAGTAAATGTGGCACTTCAGGGCATGCTCTGGTGGCCGAGATTGTAGGGAGTGGGTTGTGTTTTTGTGCATGGTTGGACTTGGTGATCTCAGAGGTCCTTTCCAACCCTAACAATTCTGTGATTCTGTAACTAGATGATCTTTAAGGTTCCTTCCAACCTAAACCATTCTGTCATCCTATAGTTACACCTGGACTATTGAAAGAGGTGCCTCCCACCCTGCCCCACTCCCCTCAGTCCTGTTTCTAGCCAGGTGGTGTCACTCTTCTCCTTTGTCCCAGCACTGACACTTTCCTGCCCTGCACAGTGGGGCATCAACTCGCCCTTCCAACCAGTCATGGCTACTTGGCCCAGCAGAGGGTGGGATCCATCTCACAGCTCAGACAGATCAAGGGGCAGAAGCAAGTGCCCACGGTGTTCATGGGGAGTAGCAGGACATGTGCCACAGAGCAGTAACACGGCATTCCGCTGACTGCCACCTTATGAAAGTGTGCTAAGAGCATGTCTTCCACTTGTATCTACTTGATTTCCCAAGGTTTCTGATTTCCAGACTACTTGTATTTTAATTTCTCTCTTCAGCATCCAGGGTGAGGTTTGAATGACATCCAAGTGTGGCTAGTTCTGTAATCTTGCCTCTAGTTCTATAAACACAACTTGCTGTGGGTGCTGGGATTCCGCTGACTGCCACCACCCTCCCATGTGCCTGTCCACTCTGCTCTTGGCTGGACCTCGTTGAGACTGTAGGTTTAGGGGTATAGAATTAAGGTTTACATGTCCCCCCCTGGTAAAGGCAAAGCTATCCATTTATCAAAATAGCCTTTATGGGCAAGTTTTGCTTGGGCTTTGTTTGGGAAACAAACCTACTACATCTCAGAAAAGCTGAAGAAGTGGGTCTGTGCGGAGACCCACTAGGTCTCATCTCTTCTAGGAAAAAACAACACATTGGTCCATTGTTACTCCTGATCAGAAGAGTCATCTTGCCACTCTGTAAAGTGAGATATATTTTTAAAAATGTCCCATAATCGCCAAAGGATGTATGACCACCACTGTCAGTTTCTCCTCTCAGCTGACTAAGAAGCAGGAAACCAGTTTTTGAGTAACCACCACAAACAAACGCATTTAGCAAGTAAACCACCTTGGATTCCAGAAGGCCTTAACTTTGCCTTTCCACTCCATGGAGAAAAGTGCTTTACTTTCCAACAGCTGATGCTGTGTAACACCAGTGCCTTTTCCCATTCAGCTCAGAGACAGAAACCCAAGTGGAATCACTGCATGCACATGTAGATGTGATTTATCTGCAATTCATCTCATTACAAGACTTTAATCAAAGTTTTTAACATGCAAGTTCAGTAGATTCTAATCCAAAACCTATTCAGTCAGTGCAGTTGGTTACACAACAGAGAATAACAGTGCACGAATGGTTTCTTTTCCCCAAGAGTAAGGAGGATTCAAAACATTATGGACAGAAGGAAGCAGAACAAGGAATCGGTTTCTTTGTTAAACAGCAGACCTAATTTAGTTGGAGACCAAAAAAAATGTCAAACTTGTCAACTATGCGGCTTCATTTCTGGGAACGCCGCACACGTGCCATTCTCCCTTAAGTACAATTGAAAGGGAAGAAGTTGACGCTGACAAACCTGGCCCTGCTGTTCAGACACCTGATGGTGGAGTTCAGCATCTAAACTCAGACCTTATCTTTATAAAGCTGCCCATATGCACGCACACTGCACACTCCTCTCAGCTGTTTCTTAGTTTGCTGTCTCTTTTCTGGTTGGTTGTTTCTAAAATCACAGCCACCTCTGCTCCGTGGTCCCAGTAGCCACGACTACTCCACGGGCTTTGCCCGATCAGAGCGCAGCTTCTTTAAACAAGTTTGCCTCAGCCTCTGCTTTATACAAGAGTAAAAAAATACAACTGTTTTCTGTGCCAAGGTCATGAAAAATTACTTTCTTATGCTCTGCTTCAACCCGAGATCTCCTCCCTTCACTTCCTGGATGTGACACAGCCGTCCACAGTTCTAAAAATAACCCTGCCCTTGTCTGGCACACTGCTACCCACCGTGTGCATCCCACATGTGGCACTGGACTTCTTGGAGCTCCTTAAGTATGACCAGCTGCCTTCCAACAAAAGGTTTATGTTCATATTCCCGTGAAGCCGCTGACAAATCAGAATGAATCCTTGTCTTGCTAATCTTCAAGCAACCTTTGGATCACCCCCACTGCTTGCTTCTAAACACATCATTTACTTTCATTACATTTTGTTTAATCATGTCTGTTCCTGCCTTTCCATTAAAAAGGCAGCACATTGTGCCTGTTAGGTACAGAGCTACTGCAGCTGGGAAGGCACATGCAGCTCCTGAGCTGGCAAATTACCTGTTCATTCAGGTTAACCTGACTCAGCTTGTATTTTAAGCAATTTTTTTGGGGTTGTTTTTTTAATTTTTTTAAATTATTATTATTTTTGTCTGGATTGGAAGGCAGTCAGGGGTCTCTAGGTAAAAAAAAAAAGCAACACAGGTAAGGTCAATATACTTCTGTAAGCAGCGAATACATTTCTGTCTCAATTTCAGAATTCCCTAAAATAGGGCATCCCAGGCTGGATGGGGCTTTGAGCAACCTGCTCTAGGGAGAGGTGTCCCTGCCCATGGCAAGGGGGATGGAACTTGATGATCTTTAAGGTCCCTTCCAACTCTAACCATTCTATGATTCTATGATTATACTTTAAACAGAACAGGCAGACTAAAACAGGAGAGGGAGCTTTCTTATGCACCTACTGAAAGGAAATGACAAAGATTAAATTTGAAATGATTGGTCACTGTTGTGTAACTAAAACAATCAAAAGGGATCACGTTTCCCCTTTCTTTAGTTCTTGTTGTTCTGCAAATTTTAACTGTAACCCTTTGGGCTGGGTCAGAGTCCCTGCAGCAGTGACACAGAGCTCTTGATGGGGTACGTTCTACTGCCCAAGGTCCATCAGACCCTTCAGCTACTGGAGAAGGACAGGAGCATGCTCTGGGTCAGAGAGATGAAAGCAGGAACAGTAACTGCAGTGAGACAAGCTCTGCAGGGAGAGGTGACGTGTTTTCATTGGACCAACCGGTACAGCTGAAAGAAAGCAGCCAGGCTTTTGGGAGCACAACCCCTCCTTCAGCAAGCCCAGCATCACTGGGCGAAGGGGAGGTGGAACAAA
Source organism: Thinocorus orbignyianus (assembly GCA_013400375.1). NCBI lineage: Eukaryota > Metazoa > Chordata > Aves > Ciconiiformes > Thinocoridae > Thinocorus > Thinocorus orbignyianus. The sequence goes on along the minus strand of VXBW01004069.1, from coordinate 1,810,648 downwards.
AGCTCCCTTCTCTCAGGAAGCTGAACCATCGCTGTGGGATGAGTCTGGCAGAGTTTGCACTGTCTGAATCCAACTTTTGTTTGGGTTTGTTGCTTGGTGGTTTTTTTTTTTCCTATGGCATTTGTATTTGCATTTTTTATATTATTTAAAGCTAGTTTCAACTAAATTTGCCGACTACAGCAGCACAGCAAGAACTCGTACGATTCAGCTCTTGCATTCTTTGCAGCACCTGCCTGGAGATAAGCCCCCACCCTCCCCGCTGCTTAGCACAGGGCTTTTTGGCAAGACGTCTGTGTGTCTCAGAATAGGATTTCTCCTCACCCAAGATGATACCGGCTCCTGCTGACAGTTTTTCACTTTGTGTTCTTAACCTCCTGCGGCCGACGTCCCAGCCACCTTTGCAGCAACTGAGCTGGGGATGCTGAGACTGCGACAAGAGAGTGGATTTGTACGGAGCAGAAAACCGGGGCTTTTTGGCATCTACGTGGTTATGATGCCTGGCAATCCCAGGCACAAATACAGGCTGGGCAGAGAATGGCTGGAGAGCAGCCCTGAGGAGAAGGACTTGGGAGTGCTCAGGGATTAGAAGCTCAACATGAGCCGGCAGTGTGTGCTGGCAGCCCAGAAAGCCAACCGTATCCTGGGCTGCACCAAAAGAAGCGTGAGCAGCAGGTCACGGGAGGTGATTCTCCCCCTCTACTCTGCGCTCATGAGACCCCACCTGGAGTGCTGTGTCCAGATCTGGAGTCCTCAACATAGAACGGACATGGAACTGTTGGAACAGGTCCAGCGCAGGGCTACCAAGATGATCAGAGGGATGGAGCACCTCTGCTATGAGGACAGGCTGTGGGAGCTGGGACTGTTCAGCCTGGAGAAGGCTGCGGGGAGACCTGATAGCAGCCTTCCAGTATCTGAAGAGAGCTCCAGGAGAGCTGGGGAGGGACTCTTTGTCAGGAAGTCTAGTGACAGGATGAGGGGGAATGGTTTTAAATTGGAAAAGGGGAGATTTAGATTGGATATTAGGAAGAAGTTCTTTCCTGTGAGGGTGGTGAGGCACTGGAACAGGTTGCCCAGGGAAGTTGTGGATGCCCCATCCCTGGAAGTGTTCAAGGCCAGGCTGGATGGGGCTTTGTGCAACCTGCTCTAGGGAGAGGTGTCCCTGCCCATGGCAAGGGGGTTGGAACTTGATGATCTTTAAGGTCCCTTCCAACTCTAACCATTCCATGATTCTATGATGGTAGAGAAACAGACAGAGCGAGCTGCATCTTCACAGTTAGAGAAGTAACATCCTTGTGCGACACAAACTGTATCTTCACTACAGATCCAGTCTAGAGTCCTGTTTTGTTTTGTCATTAAACAGGGAAGCTGGGTTGCCAATGGCTAACCTAAAACTTTAAGAGGAAAAACCCACAACACAAGCACACGCCTGCAAGTCTGCAATCCAAACCGTCTTTCAAAAATCCAGGTAAGACACAAACTACGTAACTGGCAGCAAAACAGCATCTTGAGAGAAAAATCTTATTCTGAAAGGTGATTTCAGAAACACTAAGGCCTGCTCTCTGAACTCCCTGAAACTGCCAGCCTCAGGTTCTTTGTTAAAAGCAAGACAACAAGCTCTCTCATCTATCAGAGTGAGAAACCTTTTTCCCTTCCAAAGCACGTTGGTGAATTTCAGGCTGATATTTCCAAATCCCTGCTAAATACATTCAGAGCAGGCAGGCTGTTGGGTAGCACAGTGTTGCTCAAGAGCGAGCCCCTCCTCAGCAGCCTGACTGAATAAATACATCTGCCAGTTATGAAATCCATCATTTCCTTTTGATAGATTTTGCAGAAGATGTGACAAACTAGACAAGGGTTAGACATTAGCTGTACTCCAAAACGTTATAAACCACTCTTCTGAACCTCCTGTTATGCAAGACATTTTAAAAATGAGGTTTTTATCTTAATACTCCACCAGCATTGACTACCACTAATATTTTGGTAAAAGTTCAGGGTAGCCCAGACAAAGCTTTAATGTTGCTTTAGCCCCAGGCCACCACGAAATGAGACGGAGAGGGGGTACGTTCCTGCTGAATCGCAGCTCTGTCTGCAGGGCAGGCCTCCTGCCAGACAAACCTCCTTTTCACAGGCGCTGCAGCAGCAGCAAAATGCTCTCCTTCAGCCCGAGAGCGCGGCTGCTCACGCATCAACAGGAAACCTCCTCTGGCCCCGAGCCCCCCGCGCCTGCCAAGACTCAGCAAGTTGTGCAAAAATGGACACAGAGTCTGTCAAACACACGGCGAGTTACTGAAGTTAAAGGTAACACAAAGCTTTGAACTGAGTATCTGTCAGCCAAGGCGTACCTCCAGCTCCTTTGGGGAAAAGGAGAAAAAACTCAATGTGTGCTGTTCAAACTCTTTGCAGGGCCAAGGCTAGCAAAGATAACTTGCCACCAGTCACTCAGATTTTAATCAGAACCAGCTGGATCTCCTCTAACTTTTAAATATGGTACCTACGAGAGCTTTTCCACTGCAACTACATTAATGTTAAGCTTTTTACAGCAAGGAACACTAACGCAAGCAGCAGAGCGGTGGCAGCAAGAAGGGCCCAGGTTACCAGCTTGTTACCATGGTTTGGTTATACGGAGACTATCAACTGCAATGAGAAGCTGAAAGCAAACACCGGGGCTGGGACAGTACGACTCCAACCGCAACAGCACGTAGAAGGTGATGGCTACATATTGTTCAAGGTGGAAGTCTCTGATTACTCCTTCAGAAAAGCCAAACCTGAATGAAGTACAAATAATTAGTGGGAAAACATGTAAGTGATATAGTAAAAACTAGAATAAGCAAATTCCCCACCAGGTAAGTATCAGTCATTTGTATTAACTCTACTCTTACCTTGGGATTTAAAAGTTTGGCTCAGTAAGTTATGACAGTGCTTGCAGTAAAACCACCTAAACCAGCAGTTTTCCATTCCTGTTTTAGAATCTCCTGACGAAAGGCACAGCCCTCCCAACATAGAAGTCGATGTGTACTTGCCTGTGAAGGAGGGAGTTGGCTGGTGCCAGTTGCCCCAGCCTGGCAGCGCAACAGTTAACTTCACTTTGCTCCTGCCCTCCCTCCCCAGTGCCACTGCGACCTCTCTGTAAGGAGGACTGGAGGAGACTGGAGCATTCAGGAAGGACTTGGGTGGGGGAAAGAAAATGGTGAAGGAAAGCCCACAGGCGGCTTGTCAGCAGGCAGGCGTGTCCCTACGGGACAGGCAGGTCCCTGTCTCTGTCCAGGGGAGGGAAGGCGTGCAGCCTCCCTCATCTGTGTCATGAGTTCAGCCCCAAAACACACAAACTCCTTGCAATAGTTATACAGACAGAAATTCAAATGGCACCATTTTCCCTCACACACACCCAGACCCCTAAAGTGTACACAATTCTAGCAGAAGAGGAAAAAAAGACAGGAGCAACTGTTCTCCCCTGCAATAAGCAGGGATCAGTCAAGTGATTAAAAATTTATTCCCACCCTACACACGGTATCCAAAGAAACAAAACATACAAAGATCTATTTATCCCACGATCACACGAGCCTCCCGGGTTGAACATTTTGAACCAGATGACAAAGTTCAAGATCCTTTATTTGTTAGAGACAACAGGCAAATCTCAGAGAGTTCTTGAATGCATGAAAAAAGTCCTGTCACTGAAGTGACCGCCACGACTTACACATTCCAGCAACAGACTGTATTTATAAAGTATTATTTTAATGACTGTTAACTTTCTCTTGCAGATCTGCTCCTCTCCTTAAAGAGCCTTTTGTATTTTCAGACACGGTTGTTTTGTTCATTCTACCCCTTTTATTTACATCAGTCTCATCCCAAATTTTGGTGTCACACAGGCTTCAAATTCAGCTGTTGCTTTCGAACTGCAAGAGTCTTTGCAGTCTGTCTACATTTTAGAAGAACTTGTGCACAGCACAAATTAACACAAATGGCTTTCTCAGTGGCACTGAAGGCTATGCATCCAGATACTGTCCTGTCTGAACGCACCTCTCAGTAGCCCAGCCTGAATTTCAAAACTAATTATAGATCTATAAAAACATATACAAAAAAATTTTCCTTGGACCAGTACAACGTCTGAGACACAGTCAGCAAAGATGTGAAATCACTCAGGTATCTCTAACTCTGAAATAATATAGAGTATTATGGTGTAAACTCAGGTTACACAGAGAAATAACATTTTTTTTTTAGATCAAGAACTTTGCAACGGAATAAATAATTTACAAGCTTGAGAAAATCTGCATTGTTTCTTACACAAAGATTTATTACCTCTATTGTAGAAAAAGCCTAGAGGAACTAAGTATCATTTGTATGGGTGGTCGTAAAACATAAATACCTGGTTTTGTTCAAATAATTCCCCTCTTTAAATCTGCTGGAGGTAGATGGAAATGAAACAAGCCCCGAAATGTAAGGATTAAGATACTGCAAATAAATTCTAACCCTGCAAATCTAGTGAGCATATGTTCTCCCCACATTTCCTGAAAGCGCTTATTTTTTCCTTCTTTTTTTAAACAGAACAGCACTCGGCTTCTTCCTTCCACGTCAAAATCAGCGCTTGATACCAGCATAAAGTCATTTTCCAAGCGTTCCCAAATTAGAGCAGAAGCAGGTGCCTCCTCACGCTCTTCAGTCACTTTGATGAGGTTTCCAGGGCCTGTCTCTGCTGAGGGGCCCGTGCGCCTCCCCCAGAAACAAGAGGGGACAAACCCGCAGCTCCCACCCAAGGGAACTTCCAGAGCAAGGTGGGGTCTGGAGGCAGGGAGAGAGAACTGAGCAACCTTCATGTCCGTTACAGATGGTGACCTTTCCGAAGATTTCTCCCAGAATATTTTTAGCATGGGCGTCTGCGTGCACGGGCTGCAAAATATTTGGCTTTTACCACGAAATTGGAGATTTTATTAGGCTCAGGAGTATGTTCAAGTTCTCATGTAAAGCCTTGGTTTTGGCATAGAGAAAATTATAAAGCAGGAACAGAATTTTCTAAAACATGAATGACTTCTCACATTTTTCTTTTGGTCCGTTAGGACATTAACTGTTTAGATCTGACTTCCTACCTTCCTATAGCTTGGCCACTGGCTTCAAGTTTCCTAACATCTCCCCTAGTCTCTTTCCACCTATAATTTTATCTGCTTTCTTCAGCCAAAATCCATCAACGTGTTGAAGCCAAAAACATGCGTAAGAAACCACACAAGGAATAGGATTGAGCTCAGCAGCCCTTTTTAAAACTACTCAATGAAATGTTTCCTCTTCTTCGCTCAACAGATGAAAAGGAGGAACGGTCATTACACACCAGAACATCTGCATAAAAGTGCTTCCAAGTTCTGTCACAACAGTAACACTGGCATGATCACAAAGACAAGATTCCTTTTCTTTCTCTCTCTCTCTCTGTATTATAAATGGAGCCATCATGATCTCATTTGGTATGCAAAAAATACAATTACTTCAGTACAATTTCCACAGCGATTTGAAGTGCATCTTTTTATCTTTTAAGTTACCATTTAAATCTAATGAAAACGATAGGACGGACTGAGATGGCAACCCCAGCATTTTACACCATTCACTTTGTTGGGTTTAGTTACAGAATAATGATCCTGGCCGTTAAACTAAACCCACAGATCTAAATAAATGAGGCAATTTTGTGCATTCTAGAATCAATGCATATTTAAATACTTGCTTTCCTTCACAACGTTACTCATTCCCAGAACCTCTTGCTTTACGGACGCTGAACCAATTTGCTCTTATTGCTTTCCTGCTCGCTAAGCTTGAAGTGGGTGTAAGCCAGAATGCCCAGCAACGTGCAGAGAATCCCGAGGCCTTGATTAACAGACAACGGATCCTTAAACAAGAGGCACCCTCCCAGGAGGGTGATGCAGAACTTGAAATGTCCAAACATGTTATACCTAGAGCTCTGTTAAGGACAATCAGCAAATACTGGGATACAAAGATGATGAGGGGCCTGGAGCATCTCTCTTACAGGGAAAGAGATGGGGCCAGTCTTTTCTCAGTGGTGCCCAGTGACAGGACAAGAGGAAACAGGCACAAACTTGAGCATAAGAAGTTCCATCTAAACATGAGGAGGGACTCATGTTTGAGGGTGGCAGAGCCCTGGAACAGAGAGGCGGTGGAGCCTCCATCTCTGGAGACATTCAAGACCCACCTGGACATGTTCCTGTGCAACCTGCTCTAGGAGGACCTGCTTTGGCAGGGAGGGTTGGACTAGATGATCTCCAGAGGTCCCTTCCAACCCATAGCATTTTGTGATTTTGAGATCGTCTGTAAATTGAAACAACTTGGGAACTTCATTAATTACATCCAAAGCATGCAACAGCATTACTTAACTTCAAGTCATGCAACTTTCCTTCACCTTTGCAGCTGAAGATCCATCACACACTACAAACCAACTGATGCTTCCTCAAAGTAGTCCAAGTATGTGTAAATATTCTTTACAGGTGTAAAGGTTACGCCAGTAGGTTAACTGCCACTATCTCTACAAACCCCGAACAAAGAAACAGTATGTGCTAAAAACACAAACGTGCTTTTCCAGCTTCATCATTTAAGATAAAGCAGGCAGGTTACCAAACAGTTTTCCCACAGTAAATCAGCCTGAATGAACGCTAACGTCATTCATCTGGAAACAGGAGAAACAACAAGTGTGACAAAGGATACGTGACAGGTGACGTATTTCCAATGATCCAGTAAATGGACAAGTTTACCATAAAGGCGATTATTCCAGACAGCAGTACCATTATCTGGGGATTAATGGACAGAGTCAGTACCCTGACAGGCTTTCGGCCATTCGCAGGTACATTGCAGGTTATTTCGCTACTTTCCTTTACTTTCAAATGCAAAATATCAGGCAAGAAAAACATATGGAGAACAAAAATAGAAACAGCTTCAAATCAGTGCAGACACTGGTGATGTGTGTAAGTAGCTCAGGCTATGATGTCCATAAATATATACTGACATAACCACAAGCCTTTTATCTCGGTGAACATTTAAGAGTGAGTTGGAAAATCCTGGCTACTGATACACATAGAGATCACAATCCTTCGCTTTGAGACAAAATCTTATTTATGGCCACCGAAAAAGTATTTTGGAAAAATATCCTATTTTGTTATTGTGCACTTGCTGTCCCATTCATAAACTCCACGAGAAATGACCCAGCACTGGGCGGCACGATCAGCAGCAGTAAGGATATGTCACTGGCTCTTTTTTGGACAAAAGGATAAAGAGAGAAGTTATAACCTTCTTAGTGAAAATAAACTAGGAATTCTAAAGACCCACTAATGCTGGCATCCCTCCACAGAAGAGGAGCTGAGCGTGTCAAAAGTGAACATGCTTTTCTCTTTGCTGAGTGGAGAGTAAGAGCTGGAACTGGAGAACTTACATATTTTTTAATCTAATACACTAGGGGAAGCTTCTGGATTTTCTTAGATTTTTCTGTTGTTTAGATGCGCTCAGAACAGAAACAATTAAGGAGGTGCATCAGCTGACAGACAGACTGCTCTGCGAGGAAGTGGGGCAGGCACAACAGGGTCCTTTCCTTTTGCACATGCCCATCTTATCGGAATAAATAATTGGACAAAAATCTATTTAATGAAAAAACAGATCTTGTGATCAAATCTAACTGCAGCAATGATGATCATTTATTTAAATAAAGAAAGTCAATAAAAGCCTTACCACAGCAGAAAGTGTCCAGGGCCCAAATATTCCTCCTTCTCCAAAGACTGGCTCAAAGAAGGGTATGATGAACAGCAACATCGCTGAGGACATCGGTGCCTGATAGTACAGCAACTGCATGGAGTTCACCTGCAACTCATGCTGCTTAGCTCCTACCCACTAAAACCAAGAAAAAGAGAAAGCTGTTAAATGTGAGGGGAAAAAAACAGAAATGGAAAACTTGAGGAAAAGTAAACTGGCTACACACACAGAGGGCATCTCATGTGGCCAATACACAAAAAGATTGTTGAGCATCACCTTTACCCAGCTGGAGGCCCGTATCCTTGTCTCTTGCAAACACACAAGCCGTGAGGAGAAAATCCCAGGCAGGGGCAGTGAAAAGCCCCTGAGTGCCTAAACGTGCCTTTTTCCACAGTGCAGGGAAAGTGTTATCAATGTAATTTTAGTGTATTATATACACTGGAAGTGTTGGTCAGTGAAAAGCTGGACATGAACTGTCAACATGCGCTGGCAGCCCAGAAAGCCAACACCTCCTGGGCTGCATCAAAAGAAGCGTGGCCGGCAGGTCAAGGGAGGGGAGTCTGCCCCTCTGCTCTGCTGAGACCCCACCTGGAGTGCTGCAGCCAGCTCTGGAGCCCTCAGCACAGTACGGATCTGGACCTGATGGAGTGGGTCCAGAAAGCAATGAAGATGAACCAGAGGACTGGCACACCTCTCCTGTGAGGACAGGCTGAGAGAGTTGGGGCTCTTCAGCCTGGAGAAGACTCTGGGGAGACCTTACAATGACATTCCAGTATATGAAGGGAGCTACAGGAGAGCTGGGGAGGGACTCTTTGTCAGGAAGTCTAGTGACAGGACGAGGGGTAATGGTTTTAAACTGGAAGAGGGGAGATTTAGATTGGATATTAGGAAGAGATTCTTTCCTGTGAGGGTGGTGAGGCACTGGAACAGGTTGCCCAGAAAAGCTGTGGCTGCCCCATCCCTGGAGGCGTTCAAGGCCAGGCTGGATGGGGCTTGGAGCAACCTGCTCTGGTGGGAGGCGTCCCTGCCCACAGCAGGGGGGTTGGAACTCCAGGATCTTTCAGTTGCTTTCCAACTCTAACCATTCTATGATTCTATTATAATCAAGGAAGAATTAAATAGTAGCAGAGCCAGGAATAAAATGCCAGCTCCCTTTTATCCTCAAGAGAAATTCCAGATCCTGTCTACGATGGAGCTGAGCACCTTTGCCTAAGCAGAGATCTGCTTCTGCACCTTTCTTTTCATTTTCCTCCAAATACAAGCTAACAAAACCAGTGAATATTTGGCTTCCTTTTGCCAGTTTATTCCAAATGTACTAGATTTCATTTCAGTATTGACTATGATCACCTGTAACTTGCAGTTTCAATGTAACACACTTTCAGAGACAACGTTATTTGTCTGCTGTTACAAAGATAGATGTTACGGGCAAAATGACGCATCCTTCTATCGTATGGAAGAACATTAATAATTCATAAATCACATTATTTGGCAATATGGATTCGAGCATATAAACATACTAATTTTTTTTATTGTTATTTTTTTTAAACTACAGAATGATTACACCCAGGTACTGTCATTTCTCCAATACACACACCATCACTTAAAAGTTATTTCAGCATCTCTCTGCTCTTCCTGCCCCAAAACAGGACAAGAGACCATTATTTATCACCTGGCACGCTACAGGTCAAAGATCCTCACTTATTTAGGAGGCACAGCACATCTCTTACAAAGAGATTCACATTCAAATTGATGATGACTATAATATCAACGTGATAGGGGACCAATTTGGGAGGCTTTTTAGAGTCACAGCTGATAACGAACGGGTCCGGAGCTGTTAGTGCAACGTTAGAGCCGAAAGGGCTGAGGTAGTTCTTGGATATATTGATTTTTTTCAATCCTAATCAGCCAGGTTCTACTGTATATATAATATATGTACCATATCGTTATTGACACGTATCAATGCACCCTCTAGACCTTAAGCTGTGTATAGTTGAAATTGAAGAAGGATACTAATAAAACGTAAATAGCTCAAGGATAAACCATGGGATTAACTGACGGACTAGAAAACGTCCTTCCTAGGCAAAGGCTCCAATACAAGGCACTTGTTTCAGCAAGGAGGAAATCTGTGCTCTCTAGAAAAAGCGGAGTTTTACTGAAAAAACGACCTTCACTCCTTGGAAAGATGCTCACGAGCACGTTAAAGCCGACACCCCGACTTTTTTAGCAGCAAGGACAGCTAATTCCTCACACAATAAGGAATTTATTCCAGGGGGTGTGTGTGGGGAATTTATTACACACTAGGGGGTGTGTGGTGTGGAGAATTATCGCAATTTAGGATTTGTTTAAAAATTAACAACCAAGTATGGAGGGATTCCTGGAAGGAAAGGTGCTGTTGGAGGCCAGGCTGGATGGGGCTTTGAGCAACTTCGTCTAGCAGGAGGTGTCCCTGCCCATGGCAGGGGGTTGGAACTCCAGGATTTTAAGGTCTCTAAGCATTCTGTGACTCTAAGGGTGATCTGAGGGACAAAGCTGCTGAAGATGAGCCATCCCCAACGCCACCACCCCCTTCCCTCCCTCCCTGCCCGCCGTTACCCACCACTTGGTAGAGGGAGGTCACCAGGACGCCCAAGGTGGCGAAGGCCATCCCCAGCAGGTTAAACTTCACGTCGTAGTAGGAGTTGAGGAAGACGCCCAGCGTGATGGGGACCTGTCGA
>VXBW01004069.1:1760953-1799844 GCA_013400375.1 Thinocorus orbignyianus | reverse complement strand
GAGACGGCGCGAAGCCCGCTGAGGGGAGCGGTGCTTTGGTCACCGGGCCGGGCAGCGCTACACAGGGGAAAATCATAGAGTGGTTTAGGGGGGGAGGGACCTTAAAGATCCTGGAGTTCCAACCCCGCAGCTGTGGGCAGGGACACCTCCCACCAGAGCAGGTTGCTCAAAGCCCCATCCAGCCTGGCCTTGAACGCTTCCAGGGATGGGGCAGCCACAGCTTCTCTGGGCAACCTGTTCCAGTGCCTCACCACCCTCACAGGAAAGAATTTCTTCCTGAGATCTAATCTAAATCTCCTATCTTCCAGTTTAAAACCGTTACCCCTTGTCCAAACCCCACACAACAAATCACTCAACCCACTGATCTCAGCCACTACAGCACGCCCTGAAGTACCACATACTTGTTTCTTAAATCCCTCCAGGGATGGTGACACCACCACCTCCCTGGGCAGGCTGTCCCAGTGCCTGAGAACCCTCAGTGATGTCATTCTTCCCAATATCTGATCTAAACCTCCCCTGCTGCAACTTCAGACCGTTTCCTCTGGTCCTGTTGTTATTCCCTTGGGAGAAGAGGCCAGCACCCGCCTCTCTACAACCTCCTTTGAGGGATCTGCAGAGGGCAACGAGGTCTCCCCTCAGCCTCCTCCAAACTAAACACACCCAGCTCCCTCAGCCCCTCCTCACAGGACTTGTCCTCTAGACCCCTCACCTCATACATATACATGAAACCACACACAGCACACGCTGCAGAAAGTTCTGTCAGGTGTCAGAATTTGGACACTGACTCGGTACTTACACACAGAACTTGATCCAATGCTGTCAGGAGAGACCCGTGACTGCTTGCCAGGAGACCCAGTGCTCTTCCATCAGAGATGGCAACTTCTTTCTGGGATAAGGTATGGAGTCATCTCATCTCATTGTGTATTCACACTACATTTGGTTTTTTATTATGATGTTTCAAGAAAACCCTGACCAGGGTAAGATANCAGCAGGGGGGTTGGACTAGATGGTCTCTAGAGGTCCCTTCCAACTCTAACAATTCTGGAATACTCAGCGCTACAGCTCTGACCTCTGCACTCTCCAGTTAAGCCACTAAGGGTGTGTTTAAACACGTAAACAGGGTCAGACCAAGATATTTAAATAAATTACAAAATCTCCAAACTTAGTAGATGCACCATGGCTGTTCCTCCCCTTCAGAACAACAGCGGCATTTCAGGCACTACAAAACTGCATTTTAGCAACTGCACAACGTAAGTGAGACCAGGAGCCCTTCACTTCTGCTCTTCCTTCCTTCGATGCTCCTCTTCTCCAGCCCCAAGGATCCGCTGCCTTCTCCTGCCTTCCACCTCCATCCTGACGTCTCGCTGTCCATCTCCCCTGTAGCCTTGCCCGTTCTTCTCCTGACTTGGCTCTTCAGCACGCAGCAGAGATGAAGGAGGTTTATGCAATCGCCATATTTAACTAATGGCATTTTAGACTGGAATGAATGAATGTTTTCTGTCTGTGAAGCATTTTTATTAGAAAAAAAATAAACCCCACGTTATGGAAAAGGTTGTATAATAAACAGAGTCTCGGAAGTTGGTCAGAATGTCTCAAGTTGAAATTGAAATCCGAGGGTTGGGTTTTTTCCCCGCAAAGATCAGAACAGCTTCTCTGAGTCACGGTTTCGTTTGTTTGTATAAACAGCCTGTGCATGTCCAGAAGTTCTGGCAAGTATGTAGATGAAATGCTATGACTGAATTTCATATCCCAAAGGATCAAGGTCCTGGTCCAGAAGCATCAGAGAAGATTCCCTCAGCTTCTGCAGAAGCTTCCGGAGTTCTTCTTTTGAAAATACCTGGGGATAAAAAAACCCAAAACAACAAAACCATAATTAAGTTGTGTTTATTTGCAATGAACAGAACTGATAGAGAAGTAAATGGTGGTTAATTGAGCTACTTTTTTCCCCCCTTTCATTCTATTTAAGAGAGTGTGAACGTCAGACATTTCAGAATGGCATTTAATAAAGGAATGGAAGCAACGAGCAGTTCCCAAAACCCAAAAGTGGTCCCAAGATCTCTCTGGCTCGTAACTGCTACAGAGATCGTGGGTAAACAGACGAGTTCAATTTTCTTGTTACTGCTGGCAGAGACCTTAAGCCAATCCAGGCAAATGCATCACATTTTTTTTCCTAGCCTTGATGTTTCTCCTTTTAGATTTCTAATTATTGGAAGTTTTTTGGGGGTGAGAGTATTATGGTTTAGGGTATTTTTTTTTTTGATGTCAGATTTGTGGGGGTTTTGTACATGATAAAGTTGCTTTTCAGGCTTTTAGAGGGAAAAGTTAGGTGAACCAAGTGCTCCAAAACAAAACCTGCTTTTACAATGTTCTGAAATGAAATGGAAATTAAAAAAATGAAACCAATTACAATTCTGGAGCTCATCGTAGAATCATAGAATCCTTTAGGTTGGAAAAAACCTTTAAGATCACCGAGTCCCAATGTTGTACTTACTTCAGTAGCCCCCATCTAAGAATTAGCAACTGCGGTGCTCAGAACTGCTTGTCAAAACACTGACATCATCTCCTCTGTTTTGACAAGCAGTTCTTAAGCAAGAACTGAACTTAAGCAGAGTTAACTCTTTGGTTCCTTAATTCAGCACAGGAGGAAACCCTTCACCACTGCAGTGAACGGGAAGAGATAAAGAAACTCACGCTGTTCAAGAACATATGGCGTCTTCTTCTCTATATAGAAGCTTTTTCCAGCGTCAACCCACAGAGTTTTGGGATGGAAGCTGAGCTGCCTGCAGCTCCCAGCAACTCACCGTGTAAAGCTTGTGTCTCTCAGAAGCCACCATGTCAGCCAGGCGCAGGCACTCCTGGTACTGCCCCGTGCTGTGCAGCACCGTGTGCAGCAGGAAGCACATCATGGGCAGGCACAGTTTCCGCAGCAAAATCATCTGGTGTGTCCGCTCGGGGTCATCCTCCACATCCTTACCACAACAAAGTAATATATTAGTATTACATTTGCCTTTAAAAGACAACTCAGCACAGCCACGTAATTAGTAGCGTCAGTGGCAAAAAACTGGACAAACCAGCCCAGACTGGGCAGCCAGATCTGATTTATATGGCAACTGGAGGGGAAGCAATCTGTAACTGGTCATGGCAAGGCCAGAGTGAATTATAACAAAGTAAACAGAAGGACATCCAACTAGAGATGATAAAGGTACAGCTGGGTACAGTCCACGCTTTGTGGTCTACACTGTGATAAACAAATTCATTTTACCTCTCTGACATCCACCATCCACCCTCCGTCAACAAAGAGCAACACGTTGTACATTTTCTCTTTCACATCAGCTGTAAGAGCATCCAAGAGGCCTTTCCAAATACCATAGTCCATCTGGCAAACCAACAAAAAATAAATTGCTGCAGAACAGGATCATTTCCAAGGCTATTTTAACACACACTCTTCACCTAGCGTACAATTCGAATTAGGATCTTCAGCCAACTGCCAAAACCCAAAAGCCTGCTGCTGACAGCTATTTCCATCCTTGCTGAACTCCCTGTTCGGAGAGTCAGACAGGTTGTTCAGAAGCAGTTGAAGCCACTGGAGGAAGATCATCTGCAACAACTTAATTCTGCCAGGTTTATGTAAAAATGCTTTATGAACAGAATGCAGTATATTCACACTGGCCAGACGTGCAAGAAGAACTTTTGGCAAAACAAACAAAAACCGCAGCTCCTTTTAGAGTAGAAACTGCAGCAAATGCAAGAACACAAGACAGCCTTCATCTTTCATTTCCAGGGAAAAGTTAATAGCAAAATCATCTTTACTAATAACACTGACACTCAACACACTATAATGAATATTTACTGTTACATTACAAATAGATTTCTCAAGCAATATGTATTAGTAATCTCCTACTCCATTTCATTAAACTAAGACTGCCTCCTAAGCAAGGACGTAAATATTTATAGCAAATAACTTGAACTTTTACCTACCTCATACTTCTTTTGTTTGTGCTCATGAGCCACTTTTTCAGTGAAAGTTGCTTGTGGTAACAAAGAAGGCTTTTGTGGAGCTGAGTTCATGTGTTTAAACCATTCATTAAAGGTTTCGTGGGCTTCCTGGATTGCATTGGAAACAGTATTTGGACATTTTTGATTTTTATTATTACAAGAATGTCATTAAATGCACAGCTATAATGCATCTAGGAACCAGAAGTTAAATCAAATGGACAAAGTTTAAAGTTTCCCCACCAAGACAAAGCCACCATTATTTCTAAGAAATAACCCGAAATACAGCACAGCTGGAACTCACCAAATATGCCCGAATACATAAATGTTCCCTTATAGCATTGTCATCCTCAGCTGGAAGAGGAGTATCCATTCCCTGTTCCTCCCACTGGTTATATATTTCTGCTATAGAGTCTTGGGGAATCTTCACAAACACATCTTTGGCAGCTTCGTGTTTCTTGGATGCTACGAGAATATGAACTGAGTATCAGTGGCTTTGCAATTTCCATACTTTACTTTTACAAACCGACACGCCCATGCTTTTCAATACACTACATTCAAGGTTATATCAACTGTAGGGCCAAGAGCCAATGAGAACAAACCCAGCATTAAAAAAATATTAAAATCTACAATATCTGTGAAGCTTTGTACCCAAGAACTTCCTCATGATTGCGTTGCTTTGCTTAAGTGCCTCTGCCCTCTGTGCAGGATCAAACACGAGCCAGTCAATTACGTCTATTTTCAGCCGGTCCACCTGTAAAAAACATGTATGTTCAGTACCATGTCAAGCACACAGCTGGTGGTGGTCAACGGAAGAAGTTTCTAGAGATCTTCTGACAGCATTACGTCATACAACAAAGATAGCTTTGTTCACAACTTTAGTATCAAAAGCTTAGAAAACAACCTCTGTAATCTAGAACAATTAAAAGATCCATTTCTAAGTATTGCCAAGATACGCAGATCAACGGATGGGCATCAGCTCTCACAATTTTTTGTGGATTACCATGCATCTTCCTCAAACTTTAGTATGATTTACTGCACAAACATGGTTTATGGAGCCTTTACTATCATCTTCAGGGGTACCATCAGCCTGCAACCACAGTTTTTTGACTGTTGAGTTAGATACACTACCTACTTGGTTTATAAACTTCATATAGAATAGCAAGAAACTGCCATAAGTTTGCAAACTATCAGTTGCTTTCTGAGCGAAACTTTGAATGCCAGCTGTTAGCAGAACCTCACGGTCACTGAAGCACTGAGCTGGATCCAGCTGACACACAATAGAGATGACAAAGATACTGTCAGTAAAGGCAGCGTCTGTCCTGGCTAGAATGTGTCATTTGAGCATATAATAAGGCACCTGAGATCCAAAGTATTAATCCTCTCAACTCTTAGAGGTTAAAATAATATCCTACTCTCAGCTAGAACATATTTTCTTAGTCATTTAATGGGCTTTATCTTCACATGTTGTTTGTGTGCAGAGAAGCTGCTGAGCGGCACACACCACAGCCCAGGAGATTGAGGAGGTGTGGGAACAGACGTTATGAATTTGTGCAATTCAACCACTAGCGTGGCCACACGAAAAGTGTATTTCCCTCACAGGATTCTTCAAGGCAATTTCCACCATCAGTGGGAGAGAAATATGGATCACAAATGGTAAAAGACTCTCTAGCTGATTGTGAACTGGAATAATTGCTCTACAGAACTCACTCACCTCCGTTGTGCCTGTATCTAACATATGGTCATGGTGACTGAATTCACCAGCATCCTTCTTGCGGATGTTTTCAACAACAGTTTTTGTTATAGTTGCAACGTCCAGACCTGGGTTAAGAGAGAAGCATGTAACAGCCATCGGGAATTCAAACTTGCCACAAAATGAATCTCTGAAGCCAGCTGTCAACCTTATTCCTTACTGCTAGTAATTCTTGTCAGTCTGTTCACACTCACATTGTCAGACTAACTTAGAAGCTTCTGAGATATGTAATTGGTTGCAGGTATTTTAGAAGAATGATATTTGAGATAACAGAGAAGATCAAATATGGGAAAAAGAGTAAAACAACTAACAGGTTTTTCAGCCTGGGCTGGGGACCAGCATGTAGACACATTTGCTAAAACCACCGATTCCTACAGTCCTGATGGCAAGGCTACGATTTGATTGGAAATGTTCCAAGAAAAGCTCAGAATAGCTCTTTTACAGAAGCTGAAGCAGGACATTTTATTTCCGAAGCCCTAGCCAAGCTTTTTAAACAAAATTCCTAAAAAACGCTTGAAGAAAAATTAGGCATTGAATTCTGCTGTAAATCTATTTCTTTGTGAATTTTGAGAGGCACAGAGTGTGCCACGTCACTGCAGTCCCTTTTAGTTTGCTGTGTAGGCCTGGAAGGAAGCTTACCATTAAGGCAAGCAACCCACCATGGCTAAGAAAGGGCACTGTAAATAGGACCAAAAAACCCTCATGACCTTCCTAAATCCATAAACAGGTATTTCTATAATTAGTTCTCTGAAATAATACAATCATGCCAAGCTTCAGAGCATGTATTTCGGATAGGCAGCTGGAAGCTTACTTCCTGCTATGTTTGGACATAATCCAGAGGCAGAAGTGCTACTTATTTAATTCAGAAAACAACTACAATTCCAGGTTAGTTAAAAGCCACAATATACCTACTTCAAGAATTGAACAGTGTATTAGTTTCACTTCATTGAAAAATGAAGAGACAGAGGAAGGAAACAGTATCATCTTCACAGCTACATCTTGCATTAAAAACTACCAGAAGACAAAATAGCCCCTATAAAATGATAGTTCAAGCCCCAGCGTATCTCACCTGCATCTTTTGCCAATTCCAGGCAGTGGTGGCGTTGGTCACTTTCAGTAACGTCTTCCAGAAATAATGCATACTGAGCTACGGCCAGCTCTGGGGGCAGGTGGCTAACATAAAATGCTATTAAATCTGTGTGCTTCTCAGATATCATCCGCTGCAGAATATGAAGGAAAAATTTAGAAAAGCACTCTACATTCCTCTGTGCAAACACAGAAGTGTGCTTACATTTACGCAAAACCATATTTTATGTAAAAACATAAACACGTAACAAATTTCTGATTATTTTGTTCTGATAGAGTAAGATTCCACTTCTCAGCTTCTAAACAAGGATCAATAAAACCACCTCTTATTTAAGCACTGCTGGCAGAAACTCTGAATATCAGGCAAGCTTCCATGTGCCTCTCGAGAAGAGAGCATTAACTGCGTCACAGCTCTCTCCATCCTGTAACCTCAAGTCTCCTTTTCTTCCTCCTTTATGTCTAAATTACTTCAGAGAAAGCAAAACATATTTTTGAAAGCTTACCTGAATGTAGGTCTTTAGGACTTCAACAGAAACTTCCTCCTTATTGTAAACAAACATAAATTCAATTTTAAATCAGATAATGTGGCAAAAAAAACCAACCCCAACCTCCCCAAACAAACCCATGCCCCCCCAGCTTTAGAGGCCATCACTATTACACAGACACAAGGTTATTTGCTTATCCCTGCTTCAGTTATCTACACATTCAAACGGGCTCACCTGCAAGAACTGTTTCTCTTGGAGACTGATTAAAAAAAAAAGATACGCCTTCTGATTCCAAGATTTAGGAAAATCCTTGGAGCACTTTTTCACCAACTGCACAATACAGTTTTTGGTCTAGCTGGAAAGTTGTTTTTCAAATCTTTCCATTTTACCGTATGTTTGTAACTAATAAATAAGATGTCAGGTGAACAGATGACGATTCCAGTGTGCTACATACACTGTTGTACTATAGAAAATTCTAATGTTCCTACGTACAAATATCTCCTGGCTCACGTGCAATAGCCTACACTGACAAACCAAGGTACAGTCCAAGCACCTGAGGTGGCTTTAGCTAAGACTCAAGTGTTTGCTGTCGTGAAGATCTATCACTTCAGTTTGATACAAGTAAATACAATTAGAAATTTTCATCTAAGCATATACCTATATGAAGTTGTACTCAAATACCAAGTAAGGAACATCATAAGAACTTGCAAAACTGCCTCTTCCCTCTGAGGTCTACCGAGGGTTGATGAAGTAATCTTCCAGTAAATTCACCTACTCCAAAATCGTAAAGGTAATAATCAAGAGTTACTCTCAGTCCCACTGTGGAATTTCTGTAGGAAATTGCACCTTTTTTGTCCCCTCCTATGACTAGTTTTACCATATTTTAGCTTAAAGATCTACTCTATCAAATTTTGAGTCTGGCTGAAAAAATAACAAGTATGTGTATACACACACAAGTTTGCCTTCATTAACTAAATGTTAACTGACTTCAAAATAAATTTCAACAAGGGAATGAAGCAATGATTAGAGGCATGAAAAAACCATAATAACTCAGAGCTGTATTTAAATCATCTAATGAAAACACACATTTGTCTTTTTCCAAAACAGGTTACATTCAGAAACTTGATATATAAACACTTTTAATCTTTAAAACAGTAGAAAAGGAGAGCTTCTAATCACTTGTGATTGCCTCAGAAAAGAGTCATTGCAACCTATAGAACCCATCTGTGTGTTTAGCATAAATAAGCTAGGTAGTAGCCTACATTTGGCTATACTTACTATACATTTGGGGAAAATACGAAAACTTCAGCTAGTACCAATTACCTCAAACAAATACATTTTGGAGTTTAGAGCAACAGGTACAATTCTAAGGCCTGTGTATAAGGTCAGGTTATATTCAAAGGAGCTTGGCTGCTATCAACAATCTTAACATTGAAGTTTGAGTCAGTCCATCTCAATAAAGGGCTTATGAGCAGAATCCATCATCCACAATAAACAATTTTCAAGCTGAACTGGAGGGGAGGAGGATGATCTTTTCTAATTTTGACTGTTGTATTTAGGCCCCGAGACCAGCAAATACACTACATAAGCAAAGAGCTCCTTATCAACCTGTAATGTAATTCACCGTCACTACATGTGGTCTATATATTTGCACACAGTAATTTCTAGTTCAAAGGCTGGCTGTTGCTATAACAACAAATGAAATACAAGTGAATTTACCTTAGTTTGCATACCCAAAGTGCGGAAAAACAGAATAAGGTGCGTCATGAAACGAAGGAGGTGTCCTGGGAGCACACTTCTGTCTTTGGAAAGCCATCTGCTGAATTCATCCATCAAACCTACAGCCACCAAGGAAACGTTGACGTTAGCCATATCACAAGGAAAAAATAACCAACTAAGAAATGTTTCAAAATTTATTCAACCAAAGAAATTTAGCCTCAAAACCCCCCAAAAACTGAACAGCAACAGTTTTGGAAAGATATAGCTGTTTGGCTTAAATATCTGCTGTATATTGCTCAGAAAAAAAGTTATAGCAATAATTTCCCATTTACTGGGACACATTTACATGACTTCATGACTTCTTTGAAAACTACCTTGTATGCCAAACTGCAGAAAGTCCCTACAGTTCATGATTAAAGAAGCAGCTCAGCCTTCAGGTGGAGTTTGCCTACTGCGTGCTTCTAAAATCCATCCACATAAAAATTTCTGGAAAGGTCACTAGAAATAATGTCGTCAATTGACATTTAAAAATCACTTAGAGAAAAGCTCACCGTCTACATCCCCCAGTATAATGAATTTCTGAATCACGTGATAGTGTTCTTGATTCTCCTCTATAACCCTCTGGGGAGAGAAAAAAGAAGTTCAAACTTTGAATAAAATCTTATAGCATAACATATAAAGAAAGCAAACTTATAAATAAAGTAAGGGTTCCTTCAGGGAAAAGGGCTATCCTATTTCAAAGGGTATTCTGCATAAATAGCAGGAGAAAAGGCACTTGCTATCTCAATGTCAAATCAAAGAATATTGACAAACAGAAAGCACCAATATAGATCTGCAGAGTTAATACTTTCATGGAAGAGATCCAAGACTGAGGGATTTTTGCACTGGAGAGGGGAATAAATAACGACGTTACAGACAATAGATTCTACAAAGTCACAGACGAAGCAACACATCCATAAATCCTGAAAAAAACGGCCTGTGAAACTTTCTTGAGGATGAAGAGAGATTATATGTTTTCTGGTAGAGGAATTAATGCATGAAATTCACCTGTAAAATTCTTACACGGTAAGAACTGCACTAGAAAGGCAAAGGCAGCTGCGTCATCTGTGGCCGACTGCATGTCTTTCAACATGTCTTTGTCTTCACAAGATAAATGCTGTATGTTTATTCCATCAAATAAAAGTAACTGTAGTTTCAATTTCAAAATTAATGTAGAAGTTATATATTCTATCTTAAATAAAGTAAGTTTCCCAGGTGTTAAAAGCAACACAGTTTGTACACTTTCAGAAGTGTACAAAGCAAATAGATTTTTTAAAAGCCTGTTTTGAAGCCTGTTTTTGAAATATGCACACAAACCTCCTATAAAGAAAACAGCAAGAAATCAATCTTTGGATGTTTTAACGAAGTGTTCAGTAGTTGATTATCTGCTTCGTATGTCTGACACCACCTGCCAGCGAGCTGTTTCTTTAGCACACCCAGCTACTTTGGGGCAAGACAAAACCTGTCTATTCCATCATTAAAAGGTTGCAGCACATAGAAAAATCTATTTGAATCGAGAAATTACATATTATAGAAGTAGAAAACCTACCATAAATCAGTCACTGTGCATATTTGAGCATTTTGTTAAATAGGGTAGTAAAAGTATAACTCAGCAAATAGTTAAAAATGGCAAACAGTGAGGAGAAAAAGTGTACCTTTTTGTCTGTTGCCTGAAGTTCTTCAAAAACTTTTTCTGAAGTCCAGCTTCAAAGTAGGAGAGAAAAGGCAAAAAACCATTACCTTGAATATTCCAAAAAGACCATACAGATCATCATGTTAAGTGTAGAAGCATGATTTTACTTAAAACTTACTTTGTTTCTAAATAATCTCTAGGGAGTTCTTCTGTCTCCTCTGCAGTTATTACTGAGGTTCGTATTTCCTGCTCAACAAGAGTGTCCACCATGACCCTGAAATATGCCCAAACGGTATCCTCCCACGTATCACAAACTGGAAGAAGCTACATATTAAAGAAACAGAGCATAAAATTATCAGACATGGATAACTATCAGAATCCAAACTGAGCAACTGTAATTTCAGATCAGATTTCCAAGCACCATGGCAGACTAACAACCATCTTGAACAGTAGCCTTTCCTTCATCAAAGTAGGACATAAGAAAATCCATTCATTGAATAATCACAGGATGAATCATAGAATGGTTAGAATTGGAAGGGACTTTAAAGTTCCAGCCCCCCTGCCATGTGCAGGGACACCTCCCACTAGAGCAGGTTGCTCAAAGCCCCATCCAGCCTGGCCTTGAACACTTCCAGGGATGGGGCATCCACAACTTCCCTGGGCAACCTGTTCCAGTGCCTCACCACCTTACTACTGACTACCATAACAGCAGGGAAACTTTTATGACAGTCTGCAACATTCCTCACTGTTCTTAAAAATAAAATAAAAAAGTCACTAGTTAAGAAGTGGGAGAGCTCAAAACAATCTGGAGGGTTAAAACTAATGAGAGAATTACTTGAAGATAAAAGAGATCATTGTACGTAGTATAAAACCTATTGATAATAAAATTCAGGTACAGAATATCTTTGGATATAACGACTTATCTATAAGAATACTGTGCATGAGCAGGAAGGGGACTATATAGACTCTTAAATAATAGAAAAGAACTAAATGCACTGAATGTTAGCAAAAGCAACACTATGAAAAGTCTCTCACGTATATTTAGTCAAGGCATGTCAATCCCACAAAGAACACAACAACTAAAGCAGCAATGTTTGCTGTTGTCCTGCTTACTAGATTTTTTAAAAGGACAACGATCAGTAATCACAGTGTTGCTGGTATCAGTGCCACATATGAGAAAGAAAATGCACAACTACCAAACACCACTTCACGAGGAGGCTTGACATACCTGTTTGAGGTTTCCACTCAGTGCTGCGTAGATTGCTCTCTCATATCTATTAAACTGCTCCTAAAATAAACAGTAAAAAAATATAACTTTCAACTAGAAAGCATATATGTTTTCTAGTCAGTTTACATTTTATTAGAGATTTATCTATTACAGTATATTCCATCTAACAGTTTCCAAGAAAAGCTGGAAACTCATAGCATGTCTCAGGAGCCAAAACAAGAATAGCAACTGACTTCCCCTTCACCAGTAACTTACATGAAAAATTTATACTGTGCTGGAAAGAAAGCAATGTTTTTCCTTTCACATTCAACTAAGTTAAGATGAAAGTAAAAGTTAGTGTCAGCAGTTTCACTTTCAACCAAATAAAAAAAGCCAGACATTTCCTAAGCCTGAAAAATCGGTGCTGTTCACGGAGATTTCTGAAATAATGTGTTTGTGTCTTGTACTGAGAAGTCCTCTTAGAAACATTACTTGCAAATTCTATAAGCAGTAAACACAGAGGGGGTAGGTTTACTTAAAAGTTTAATTAATATCAAGCACATCAGCATTATCTTACCTCTTCAGCCATACGCCAACAACTTATTTTCCAAATGCACCTGTATGGATTCCCTTGAACGGGCTCCAGCTCTTTTCCTATATGCAAAGGATAATAATAAAATAAAACAAAATTAAAAAAAAAAGAAAAAGAAAAAGAAAAAAAGAAGACAAAGGTGCTATTAAAAAAGGGAAAACCAGTAACAAGGTAAAGCCTACTTCTCATTATTAACCTGATTTTAATCCCTTTGGAACTCTTCCCAAGGCATTTAATTGACTGGATCGCAAGGTGGCTTTTCTGGGAAGTTTGGTAAATGCATATCTTAAAGTTACAGTATTTTGAAAGCTTAGCTGTTATCTAGACTTGAAGAAATCAATGGTTTTGACCATGTCTATAACATTTACAGTTGGAAAACATGAAGTTAAGGAGAAGAGGAACTTCTTTTATCTTAAGAAATACAAACTTCTGAAAAATGTCACTGTTTAGACATAGTAAAATACAAAAAGGGCTCTTAAGGTGAAAAGAGGGAGCTATTTCTCTTTGCTGTAGACAGGTATTACGAGAAAGCCCTCTGACCAATTTTTACATGTGTCTCAAATGCACTCTGAAGTGGATACCTCCGTTTACGTTAGGATCATGATACAATTTCCACCCTTCCAAAGTCGCAGCTCTCCAGGCCTGACCACACCGCTTGCACAAGCGCTGTGCCTGAAAATGAAGGGATTTTTTCAGCAACAGACTTCAAGGTAAGAAAACCCCACGCTGCTGCTTTAAAAATCTGAACATTATTAAAACAGTTGATTTGTCCAGACATTCCACTATGCAAAAAATAAGCACAAAGAACCTTAAACCCAAAACAACTGAAAGAACTCTAAGTAAATAAAATGTCATCAGTGGGTTTTTTCACCAAATGTTTTAGTTCTGCAATCAGCATTTATAACAATGTGAGCAATATCTTCTTTGCTGGCTTAAACAGCTGTTAGGCATCCTTCTGGTAAGTTTAGTTAAAGGTGTCGTCTTGTTGCTTAGATCTATAATCCATCTCTTCATGCAGTCATCTACTTTTCCAGTTGATTTCACTTTCCAAACCCCTTATACACTTCTAGAAATAGCCATCCCACCTCTCCCATACTGATATTCAATAGGTTATGCACGAGCACAAAGTTATTTTGAATAGCACGGAAAACAGAATAGAAACTATACAAAAAAAGATTGCCTGCAATTCTTCCAATCTACACCTCTAAAAGAATGAGTAAAAAAAAAGTCAGTTCAAGTTTGTCTAATTAGTCTGGCTGGTACCATTCCAGGACTGACAAAACAGTATGAACAGTGAGAGAAACTGCAATATGCAGCCTCAGTTTGTTTAGCCAAATTCTGTTCTTTTCACACTGGAAGGGTGCAGACATTCTGCCATTTAGGGGATGGTGACAAAGAGTAAATTTAAAGAACAGCCAAGCTGCTTGGGCTTACTTGCTGTGTATTATCTACTGTAAGGTAAACGCACAACAGCTCCTTCTTAATTCTGAGCAAATTCAAAAGTACTGTAGCTTACTCTTCCAGTAGTGAATAACACACTTCCTGCTTATCAGAGAGCAGGGACATCACAACAGTGCCTGCAGAACAACTGATCCTGCAAATTTATATTCACACTGCCCATCAGCAACATGCTCACATGCCCATACCATCAGAAAATGTGTAGATGTCCATCACAGTGAAACAGAATACTAGCAAGTAAGCATATTGCTAAGTCTAAGGTCTTGGGCACAAGAATCTCAAGTCCCTTCCCTCCCCTCCCATTATTTAAATGTCCTTATGTATACACACAGAGCCTCCTACAAGGGAATCAGTTTCCAGCTGAGGCCTTTAGACAACACCACAATACAAGTATTTACATGATTAAATCATGAGAACTACTTCACAGCTGGGAATCGTTACTTAGAACAGCTTCAGGACTGAAATTGCCTGGATGTTACTCAGCTAATGATTAATGTGAAGTATACACATATATTCTCTTAGATGGGGGAACAAGCAGACTTTTTTACTGTAAGAGTTAATGGAGGATAATAACATGCTTTCTAGAATGCTCAGATAAAGTCTATCAGAGTTTTCACTGCTAAACAAACCCTGCTAAACAATAAAAGTAAGAAAACAAAAGGTAAAAAGCAAGGAAGGAAAGTTACTTTAACTAATAAAATACTGCGAATAACTGTGTTTCCTGATGGCAGTACTAGCCTATGGAGCTTGTGCACTGGTTCCCAGTTCTCAGTCCCAGGACACACCTCCAAATGTGCCATTGCACCTGTGTGTACAAGGTGATAAAAACAGGCCTGACTCTCTCCCTCAACTCCACTCAGATCATATACTCAAGGGAATGAGCACAGCAAGTAAAGTTTGCTTAATTTAGTGGTACTTCTAGGAAAAGCATTCATCAAACTTCTCTCTTGTTAAAACTGCAAGCACGATCTGCTCTAATATATCTAGAAGGAAGCCTGTATGATAATCCACTGATTATTAAAAATGCAGCTAGGAAGTTCTATGAAACATTCTGTGTGTTTGTCTGGCAGTATTTAGTGTCAAACAACTATGATAAAAAAGAATAACTGTGAAACAACCAAAAAACTCAAAGATACAACATTTTTTCCAAAATGTATATTGTACATGCCAAATTACTTAATTAAATGCAACATTTTATTAGAATACTAATTTAGCAGTCCATCCCTGTCAGTATTGATAATAAATTGAAAATTAAATCACTACAAGTCAAATTTAAACAGATATATTAGTACGCAGCTTTTCATTAGCTTTAATATTAAGATTTGAAGTAAGTTAAAACTAGTTAACCAAGACTAGACTAACTTTTTGCAACTTACCTCATCTGTCATTCCTGCTCTGATGAGGGTGAAGAGATACTTCAGTAACCTTGCATCATCTTCTCGGTCCAAATCATCAAGGGGCAGTTTCTGCCTTATAGGAGCATCTGGATCCTGCAAAGCAAAACCAGTCACCAATCATCCACACAATCTTTATCTGCCTCTTCTGATGATTTTCTGCCCTGTTTTATAATTTGGAGTCATTTTTTCATGTTGTCACAACAACCTGTACAACCCACACAATATCTTGCATGATACTTCCCTGTCTTCCCTCTCCCATTTCTTTTGTCTCTTCTGTCACTGTTCCTATCAAAAGAGTAATTTCTTTATTTAATCACCTTGTTTTTTGCCCCAGACTTCTCATCTTCCAGCATTTTTCACCTTCAAGCATACTTTCCCCTTCTACCTCTCTACCCACCAGACTGTTTCTCCTTCTCCACCTTCTAACTAAGAAGGCTTTTCATAACAGGCTTCTAGTTAAACAGATTTTCTCAAGCCAATCAATACCTCAGATCACTCCCCAATTGAATTAATCTTGTATGACTGCTTTGCTGCTGCCGAGGCAGTTCACTACCTCCCCTTCCATTGTACAGTTCTTTCCTTGACTGCCCTCCTATTAGCTTTTACTACAGGAGCTCTCAAGAAATCCCAGCAGGACTTGGGTTCATTGCACTATTTACTTCCTGAAGACAGCACACCCTTATCTGCAAGGGCTTCCAAACATGAGTTTGTTTCAGACATTAAAAGTACTAATAAAGTAATCCACTCCACCAAATAGACCACAGGTACTTGTGATGGGGGTATGGAAGTGACTGCTAAAAGAAAAGAGAAGTCCACATATCCCAAAAGGAACTCCAGAGGTGTCCTGCCTCGCAATTTCTGCATGAACTTTCATCTTTTCCAATGTTCTGCAATTTTTATAGATAGTACAACTACTTTTGCATAACACAAGTATCTAAAATTTGTTGCAAGGCTGTGAAAACAGCATATATGCTCTCTCTAAACCACCTGGAAACTAAACTTTCTTTTTAAATAATACTTACCAACTCTGTTACCAGAGCTCGAGAACTTCCAATGTATGTACTCAACTGCCGCTGCTTCAGGATATGTAGTGTGTTCTCCCTGAAAGCAGTGAAATGTTTATGAGAGAAACATTTTTCTTTAGCAGCACATTTTAATAAGACACAAGTATCTAAAGATATTTTTGTTACATGGAATACGGCTACAAAAGAGACAAACTTGTTTTGGCTGGTTTATCAATGGACTGTGATACAGTTGTGAAAATGCAACATTTCACAAGAAGGGCAGTATTAGAATCAATTTACATATCTTTGATTTCTTTCAAAAGCATCCGTTATTTCAATTATTCATCTATACAACTATTCAGGCTTATTCTAGACATCTAGCATCAAAGGAAGTCTTTGGTCTTTTCTGTTGTAAAACCCATCAGCATTGATAACAAAAATAATGGCCTCTGGTCAAGGGCCAACGACACAAAGTGATGGCAAGAATATAACCATGCAAAAATTAAAGTCAGAGAAAGAAGTGACCACCTAAGAAACACGTAATAAAAATGGGTTTATCCAGCGTAACTAGCAAGCAGATCAGCAGGCAACCATCTATTATTGTGCCTTATTACAAAAAAATCAAGTCAGCATCCAGGTTAAGATTAAATTAAATTGCTTTGACAGTTTTCCTTCCATCCTCACCTCCCAAAAGCAACAACTGATATCAAATCTCAATTTTTCCATCTAAGAATTTAAAGAAGTGAACGAACTCAACAACTTTTTAAAATCCACTTCTTTTTAAGAGTGATTCTGTGCCTGTGAATTTTACACTTGATGGGAGCACGTATATAATCAAAGGAAGTCTGTACTTACCAGTATACAGATTTTGCATAGAACTCAATATTATCAGAGAAGTCCCCAATTTCATCCTTGGCAATGCTCTCTAGCCAATCTACCACCAGCTGGAATACAATTAAATTGCATTTTTAAAACAAGCATGTAACAAGTAATATTTTAACTGTCCTCCTACGATTTCAGCATCTACCCATTATCTACATGTTTGGCAAAGGCACGCACCTCCTGAAGACATCCCATTTTAAGTATCCAATGCAAAGGTTGTTTTAGGCACTCGATCTCTGTCTCTCACCAGGTGCTGCAGTTACCACAGCACTACTTAAGTTTATTGATCACCATCAACAATAACAGATGCTCTGTACAGTACTAATCTTCAGCCTTCCACCCTCCCCAAGCTAGCCTGAAAAAAACGTTTGATCTTTAGAAACCTAAGAGCATTATTTTTCCGCGTACAAAGAACAACACTTTGGTGAATATAAAGAACTAAGTACTAGAAACAGCTTAATAAAGCACATAGAGCATTAGTGTTATCAACATTCAAGTCTTTACTGCTTTATTTCCATTCTCATCTTAAAAGCTCTCTATCGTACCTGGCTTTGTCGAACAAGGGAATCTTTCTGAAATAAGTTGTCTACATTCGTCTTTTCACTAGCAGTTAAAACCTATTTAAGAAAAAGCTTATTATTACTTCAGGGCAAAAAAATCCAAACAAAAAACCCCAAACTTGTCACAAAACTACAAATACCAAACTGAACACATACTAACTCACAATTTTTCTACAAGTTCATTATGCTACCTCTCCCCTGCCCCTTTTTTTAATAACAGATGACACCATTCATGTGTTTTATTTGGATGATCTTTTACATCCAGTTACACTAAAAGTTGTAAAAAAACGAGATTCAGAAGATAATTCACAAACGTACAACCACAGAAAGATTTTACATAGTAGATCCACTGATCCCACTGTCTGCACTCATCCTAAATCCCATTTATTACTGTACACTTTAAAAAGAATTGTTTTCCAAGATCATACGCACACTTAAAATGAACGAGTGAAAAAAAAACCAAACAATAAACCAAACCCCCAACCACAGAACCCTGATCTTTCTATCTGTCCTCCAGCATTAATTTAGCTTTCCTTAGGCTTGCAACAAAAAGAGAACAAAAGATGTATTTTCCAAAAAAATGCAGTTAGGAGGAGATTGGGTTTTGGCACAGCACTGTTTAAGTGAAAACTTAGCAGTGGGAATCCTAGAGGAAGCTATTTAATGACAAAAAAAGAGCAACTAGGATCATAAATTTTACAAAGGCAAAATCACTTTACTTATTGTTTTGTCCTCCTAAGCATATTCTGGCAGCAAATGCTGGAAGTGCTGTATTGACATAGACAAGACGACTACAGCTGAAACAAGAATGCTAAAAAATTTGGATTTCTCTTGAGATAAATTGGAATCAGGATTGCAAAGGCTAGACAGCTTGAGACCACATGTTCTTCTTTTAGACAAAGCAAAATTATCTCTAACCTCTGGGAACATTACAACTATTGATTTTTAGAAGGAATAAATGGTTATTTCTAGTAGATTTTCAAAGTGCATGTGGAATACTTTAGGAAATAAACCACAGTTTATAGTATTTTTTACACTTACATTTTCAACATATATGAAACAATTTAATATTTGTCTTGATAAAAATCAAATCAGTCTCACTTTTGTTTACATTATTTCACCTTTGAATTTTGAGTGGCTGCAATACTGTGATGGTAAAAATAAAATGCAAGCATTCAGCCTGGAGAAGAGAAGGCTCCGGGGAGACCTGATAGCAGCCTTCCAGGATCTGAAGGGAGCTACAGGAGAGCTGGGGAGGGACTCTTTGTCAGGAGGTGTAGTGACATGACGAGGGGTAATGGTTTTAAATTGGAAGAGGGGAGATTTAGATGAGATATTAGGAAGAAGTTCTTTCCTGTGAGGGTGGTGAGGCACTGGAACAGGTTGCCCAGGGAAGCTGTTGATGCCCCATCCCTGGAAGTGTTTAAGGCCAGGCTGGATGGGGCTTGGAGCAACCTGCTCTAGGAAGAGGTGTCCTTGCCCATGGCAGGGGGGTTGGAACTTGATGATCTTTAAGGTCCCTTCCAACTCTAACCATTCTATGATTCTATGATTTAGTTTGTATTTATCTTATTTAGTTTAAGAAAAGACCCAAAATTCCAAGCTTACTGCGATATCAAATGCCGTTTCATCTTCCAGTGCAGACTGTATTCTGTCTCTAGAAATAAAAGTGCAAAATGTTAATTATTAAAATCAAACTGAGAAAATTCAGCTGAATGCAGAAGTGTAAGCACTTAGAAATACCTTTACAAAAATGTTATTTAAAAAAAAATACTAGAAGTTGCAATGGTAATAAGAATAGGTCCTTTTATAACCTTCATTTACGTAAACTGATAATAAATATGCATATATATATCAGGACCTAGTTCCATAAACAGATTATTAATAGGTACTTAATTGCTTTATAAACTCATTACAAACACAGCCAAGAAAGTCAGCTCAGTGCAAAAATATAGCGTGCTTTTCAAAGAAATTACCTATAAAGCGAGGACAACAGTCTCCAAGTCACCATCTCCTGCTTGAGAAGCCACAAGACACTGGCAGTTTTTGAAAACTTTTGCTGTCCAGGAGTTGCTCGATAAACTATTTTCCCTAGTATATTCACCTGAGGTAAATAAATTTATACATAGTTAATATTGCCCAACATTGTATATTTTTTTCTAAGCCATTACAGCAATCTGTTCATTATCCTGAATGCTTTCAACAAGCAAGTTTGATTACTATCTCTTCAAAATAGGTAAATGATACTCCACATCATAAATTCCCTCAGTTATTAATAAAAATAATATTAACACAGCCTATAGACCATAAACCACAAGAGTAAATTTGTCTTGCAAGGATGGTACAAACCCAGGATAAAACAAGCTTGTATTAATCAGTAAAAAGTACCCAAAGATTGTGGGAGAGAGAACCACTGAAAACTCCACACCAAAGCACAAACCACAAAACCCCCCAACTCGTTTCCCATGAACATCAATATCAAACATAAAGTCAGTCCTACCAGTATTTGCAACACCACCTCTGTGGTGTTTGAGGTTTCTCAGTGCCTGAAAGATACCCTTTCCTTTCTAGCTGTGTTAAATGAGGAAACCCAAACTGCTGGTTATCACATAACTTACAGTATCACCAAAATTAAATTCTGTTATCTTTTCCTTTATTTATTGTGAAGAAAATTTAGACAAGAAAGCCTTTGCCATCAGTACCTACTTCCAGAGCTCCTTCTGCGCTGAGAAAGGCCACAAATTCTTACATTTTAGGAGTACCCAGTTTCTCAGGCATCAATATATTCACCAGTTTATGCAAGAAGCAAGACAGAAGCATGATCTTCTGTTCCCTTTTACTACCTCCCAGAAAGTATGAATGGAGTTCATGGCTGCTATGAGACACTGGAATGATCCCAATGTACAGCTGAGAGGCAGTGTGAGAGCCCAGGGCTGCCCCTTCAGCCCCATCCCAAGCCCCATCAGCAACATCCAAGCCAATCCTTGGAGCAGCATCCTCTGCTGTATGTTTGTAGGTTTTTGGCAACATACAACTTCCCCCAGTTCCACATGGCTTAAAACAACCACTGTATATTCCATGATCTTGTAGATGGTGTCCATATTCTCAAGCAGGAGGAATGGAAGAGACTTTCTTTTCCCTTTTGGCTCAGACGTTCCACTGTCTTACACAATAATAATATTTATTTTCCTTCTCTTGTCTGCTTCCCACTTGGGAACACAGTTGTGGTGCACACCTCATTCAAGATCTCATCAACAA
Source organism: Thinocorus orbignyianus (assembly GCA_013400375.1). Lineage (NCBI taxonomy): Eukaryota > Metazoa > Chordata > Aves > Ciconiiformes > Thinocoridae > Thinocorus > Thinocorus orbignyianus. Next base: position 1,778,778 of record VXBW01004069.1, on the reverse strand, counting down.
CAAGTTTGCATCAAACAGCCTACGAACCTTCTACCAAGAACACATTTTCTTAACATAGACACAGGTATGAAGTCTTGTAATAGAATTGTCTGACCACCTCCCTCCTCTGTGATCAACGCTTATTGACAGAAACATGATAATTTCTTCCATTCCAACTGTCAATTCCCACTGATCCTGAACTGTCAGTCAACAGCCAAACAAAAAACTGCATCTAAAAGCAGAAAAACCTTAAATCTAACACTGAGCCCTCTACTGCCAGCTTGTTAGTAACGTAGCAGAAAACTCTTGAAGCATCATAATGCAATGATTCTATTTATTTATACCCGAGAGAAATAAGTACTTTTAAATCCAGCTTATTATCACTATCAAAAAATCTATACATCTGCTCATGTTTATTGTTACTTGGCACTTGCAGTGGAATGGCAGCCAGATGACATTTTCAGTGTTCAGCAAGCTACACAATGGGTATTCCTGTGCCAAAGTAGCATATGAGTAAAGAGAGATGCTATTCAACGCTAGCGAGCAGTGACTCATAAGACTGCAACCAGCTGGAAGATTTAAATTATCTATGTTAAACTGTGACTTATCTTAAAGAAAAACAGCAGTACTGCTTCTTCTTAGGGAAGGGACTGTAAAATAAAGTAAATAAAAAAACCCCAAGCAAACGACTTACCTGATTGTTACAAATATTTTCATACTCATCCACAAGATCGAAAATGGTGGTTGATGTATGCTTCAGGAAGGAATGCAGAAAGTCTGAGTACATGCTCATAGTAGCTAGAACAGATTTAAGAAGAAACAGCCACTTTAGTCAGACACAACCTGGCAAAAAAACCCTTGACACGCTACAAAAAAAATTAAAGAAAAGTATCTTTCTGATGAGAAGGTATCTCATCTTTTGTAAATCTAAATGAAGACAGTGATGAACTATTTATATCCTGTAAAGTCAGAAGATCTTACCAGCTATGATAGTAAGATGCACAGAAGCTGCAAGGTAAGTCAAATAATTATAAAACTTTTGCTGTAAATATATCACCTGGGAAAGTTTTAACAACAAACTAATTTGCATATCTCCTAAAAACTAATCCAGTTTGCATCTTACATCCCTTGAGCATCCCATTTGTGCCATCGGGTTCCACAGAAGACACAAACTCTCAAAACTCCAATAACTGGAGGAGATTAACTTTCTGAACTTTTAAAACTAGACTGTTTTTGAGAAAGAAATATTTCAGCGAAATAATGCTGAAAAAAAAAAGAACATTTTCTATATATTTATATCCCCACAAATAAAAAAATGTAGTTAACTATTATAAAACCTTTAGACTTGTCTCACCAGCTTCTCCAGGATCATCCTCACGCAAGAGGACAGCACTCATAGTGATATCTTCTGTCACGTTGGACATGTCTAGGTTGGCAAACATTCCTGTCTGCTGAGGTGAGAGTGCCATCGTCCAGTTACTTTCATCCAGCTAAATTGTAACAAGAACATAAGGAAAATAAATAGTCATCTCAGACTACTGTAAGCCTAGCTCCATATTTTCTTCTATATGAATGGTATAAACAGAGTTATTCTAAAAATTAAATGTGAAATAACTGCCACAGGATAAGGTGCAACTATACGCCTTTAACAAAAAGCTCTGAAATGATAAATTTTAACCTGGATAAGGAAATTCTCAATGTTTTGGGTTTTTTTTTCAGGAAATAGCTACAGTAGAAGCTAATCTAGTAAGACCTTCCACTTTAGAACACCATGTATCACTTCTCATCTTAAAACAACTCTAAACTTTCATATTCTGCTATGTTTACTTAGTATTCTGTCATTCAAAGTAAAGAGAGACGGAGTAACGTTGACTAGTTTGTAAAGCAAGCTGTGAAAAGTTAAGCAAAACAGTTAACATTTGAAGCAGAACCATTTACCAGTCTTTTACCTTCTTGGTGCATTGCTTACAACCATTTGATCAAATGAAGCAATACACGTTTAAAATAACAGCAAGTGCCAGAATATTAAAGGGGGAAATCAAGACATACCTATACCTTTTGGGGGGTATTTCAGGGGAAACATATTGATATTGATAACATAAAAGATGTTAGAGCAGCAAAACAGCCAAAACAGAAGACAGACTGTACATATAGAGCACTGACAGCGTGGCTTCTTATAGATGTTTCCATGAGAGCAATTGCTTTCTCAGCAGCAATTAATGCTGTACAAAGAACCTAGAGAGGTACAACTGGTTCATTCTTTTTCCAGACCCTTAAAATTGTCCCATCCAAACAAGTACAAACAGGGAACCAAATGGAATCACCGTAGCAGTTTAAGCACATCCAAAAAGGATGGTCACACACCTGTTGTTATCCTTTTTATGCCTTAGCTCCTACCCACAGTATTCCTCTTGCCTGGTTTCTCCCTGCCATCATTGCCCTCTAACAAACCAGAACAGAACGCTGCAGCACTCTGACTGCAGGGTAAAAATAACAAGAAACTCAGTTCCAATAAAACCGTATCAGGTCTCTGGGGGAAATACAAAAAAGGGCTGATGAGTGTTCTTATCTATCAGCAAATAACTTTCCACAAGACATAATTTTAAGTCCTTTTTCCAATCATGCTCCCGTAAAAGCCTTTGTCTAGTCTCAAGTTTCCCCCTGCTAATCTCAACTAGATTCAAGTCAGAGTACTAAATGCTAACCTAAAATGCACTCCACTCACAAAACACCTGGTACAGAATGGCAAGAGGCTCTGAATCAGAGGAAACATGCCATTGCTAAGAGTTGTGTACTTATTAAACAACGAGGCCCCAGAATCTGATAATTTAAAGAAACAAATGGGCTGTTACAAACTTCAGAACAAAGGGAGAATGAATCAAAATGCACATACAGAAGGACATTTTTGTATTGAGTTAATTTAAAAATAAATGGAGATAAAATACTTCAGACGTCCCTAGTGATAACTCTTCTAATCAGTGTTTGTTCAGAGACACTACAGTAGAAGATAATTAACGTCATCTGAAAAATCATCAGAAAAGCGTGTTCTTTGAAGTTCCAACTTCAACATCCAAGTGAAGTCTAATACTGGAGAGTGCTAAAATAAGAGAAATTCTGGAGGTTTAACTTGCTGACACAGAACAATTGTCTTTGAAGAATTTGTAAACAAGCAAAATTCTTGTAGGCACAAGCTGGTGTCCTAAGGACTAGCTCAACACACAGGGCCTATTTAGCAAGTTCCTACACATCTCTATTATTCCTCATATTGAAACACTGTTAACTTGTAGATTCTTGTAAGTTTGATGGAATAAATATAAAAAGGTGATCTAACCATCTTACCATTGTTAGGTTGCTGTAAAGTCCAGGAGTTGGTAGAATCAGAGGAGATTTCCCTCCTGTTCCCAGGACGGCAGACACGTCTGATGGCTTCATGGAGCTTCGAGGCAGTCCTGTAACTCAAAGAGAGAGAACCTTTTCTGAAAAGAGAAAGTATTTAAGGCCACTATGCATTATCAGGGAGCTCCAAAAGACCTCTTACAATGGATAATGAAGTATTCACAAAATGCTGCCCAATCACACAAGAAACAGGCAAACCAAACTGATGGAGAAGTAGCTTGCTCCTGTTCATCTTCATTTTCCTTCCATTAGAAGGCTGGTACAAAACCCACAAAGGCCAATTATAAAGGAAAAACAAGTCTTAGGCCCAACAATACTTAGACATAAGGAGGTTAATTATCAATAATGGAACTTAAATCTACAAATCTAGTTACACTAGAGCTATACAAACACCCTGTTAACCAAGTCTGGAGGGTACCCAAGCCCTAGTTTTTCAAGCAGGGCACGTATATATGTAAAGACAAAGCCCATTTATTGTCATTTTAGTTCCTCGGGTCCTGCAGCATTCCAGATAGAAGTCTGAACAGATCTCCAGTCACTTTGGAAATTGGTCTCCAATCTCTTACAGCAAAAGGTAACCACAAATCTGCTCTAGCAAGCACTACATTTGCTCCAGACAACTTCTGCACATTAGTGCAGTGGCTGGTGTTCCCAGGAATACCTGACCCATGTTAAAAACAGAGACACTGCTTTGCAAGATAATAAATGCCATGTCCTATGACAACAGGGAGCTGCACCACAACAGACTTTCAAACAGCCCAAAGACCACAGAATTTGCATTGAGACAGTAGCTGTTTTGGTCCCCTTATAAATCACAAACAGCCTGGTAAGCCACCTAAAAATACTGGTTGCATTAAGACAGGAACAGCTAAATCAGGAGCTGTATCAACAGTGTTAAAGAGGGAATGACACATAGTCCCAACATTTTGTTTGCAAATATGCAGAGAGAACTGCTTATACAAACCTCAACAGCAGCTCTTGATAACAAAACAGCTTCAGTCAGCATTGATGCTTCCCTTTGAACTTGAGTGCTGGAATTGGAGGCATCAAAGATGCCTGCAACAGCGTATAACAATCAAAAAATAAAGAGCACGTCCAGGGCATCAATCAGACTACACTCAGTTTGGAAGCAGATCAAATACCTACAGAACTTGGCCTTTTATGGTTTGTTTTTTTTTCTTCTCCCCAGCATCTGAGGTAAAGAGAACTTTCTCAGAATGTCCTCAGTCCTGAAGATTGCCAAAAGTGTACCTCATCAGATCTCTGACACCTTCAAACTATAAGGGATGAAAGTTACTGCAAACAGGTACAGAGACCCTAGAAGGCTTTGCATCAATGGGTAGATTTGGTTTTCCATGCATCAGTTTCACACAGATCAAGAAAGCTGAAGAACCAAAGGTATCTCTCCCAGGATTTTTGTCCTTGTATCAGCACATAGCTTGAGTCACCACAAATAAATTTCCCCTAAACTCTTGAGATGTGAAAGTCAGGCATACGGAGGATCAAAGGCACAAATCAATTTTCAATCTGTAGAACTAGAAGTATAGCTATTAACATCAACAGTCTGACTCAGATCAGTTTGCAGATCAAAGCACTGAAATTGTTAATGGCTCAGCCTGTTCTCCTCCATGGTACCAGAAAATAACTGCTATAACCTCCCTACCTATATGATACAATGCACTCAAGATTAAGAATCTATAGGGTAGCAGAAAAGAACTATGTTGAATAATCCTCAAATACAGTTTCTAATACCCCTAATCCACAATTAGAAGCAGCTGACATCAGAGGAAGCAAAAACCCTTGTCCTCAGGAGAGGATATAATGGATGCACTTCATAAGAATGCTTTAAATGTTCCACTGTAGGAATGGGTCTGTAAAACGGGAACAGAAACAGAAGAAATGGAGAGCTGTAATCAAGAAGCACAGTTGTCTTTGGATTAAATACTGCAGGAATGTTAAACCGCAGACCTTGCATATGGACTGCCTGTCTACTTGTAACGCTGTTTGAAAAAAGTTAACCGTAAATCATAGCCACATGCGGATAACTGTCAGATGTGCTTAGAGAACTTTGTAGAGAGAATCATTATTCAGAAAACAGAAAGTCTCCTTCTGAAGCCTGTTAAAAAATAGATGACAGGTTTACAGAGCATATGCTGCCTAGTAACATCTCACTGCCCAAAGCAGTGTCAACTAGAAAAGGTTGCTCAGGACCTTGTCCAGCCAGCTTTGGTTATCTCCAAGGACGCAGACTCCATCTGGGTAACCTTACAGTAAAAAAGTTTTTCCTTATCTTTAGGCACAACAGAATACACAGGGAATTCTGTTTATTGTCTTTTCACTGAGCACCACCAAGAAGAGCCTGGCTAGCTCTTTACTCCTTCCCATCAGGTATTTATATACACTGGTAAGATCCCCCTGAGCCTTCTTGTCCCCAGGCTAAACAATTCTAGTTCTTCTCAGCCTCTTCCTCACATGTCAGATGCCCCAATGCCTTAACCAACTTCAGCCCTTCACTGGACCCACTACAGTGCATCCATGTATTTTTCCTTATGAATTGTTATCGGTTATGAAGTCCTTTAACTAAATACTAAATAAAGAAAGTAGTCTTACCTGGCTGCCGAAGCAATGAAGTAGGAGTTCGGGAAATCAACTGGCCTCTGGGCGTCATGTTTCCAATAGTGTCATCCAGGGATGTAAGAACTGATTAAGAAAGAAGTTAAGAAACACTCTCCAAAAACACGCTTTCATCTCTATTAAAAAGGACTGGAATACTTGGAAAGGAAAAATATTTTGCTCTACCTCAAATACTATGAAGATTACACATCTTGTCTTTCAGATTAAAGCAGAAAGTCCCATTCATAAGCCTGAGTTAGGTCACAAAATGTTTCACCAGAAGCTTAAAAGCTGCAGGGCTGAAAGGGACACTACAAAGTACAGTTCAGAAATGTGAACACAACAGGTCTGGGACTCCTCATGACTGCTCAGATTAAAGAGAATACGTTTGCCCTACAATGAGCTGCTTATGCTACATAAACCATAACAGGAAAATCCGAGACTGAAGGCATTTAAAAGAATATATTGCTCTCCCTCTCTTGCTTCCAGGATGCTGGTGACTTCAACAAAAAAAAGCCTCTGCTGTTCTACTTCGCTTCTTACTGTCTGGAACTAGGTTCAGTGCCCTAGGTACGGTTTACTAAGAAGTAGTGTGTAAAAAATTCAGTATCCTACGTTACGTCAGTGTCCAAGAACATCACGATTCTTAGGGACACTAAAATTAGGTCCAATATCTCACTACTTTTATTCTGCTTGCAAAATAATAAAAATAAAAGAGCAAATGTACTAGATTCCTTTACTATCATAACCAGAAAAATACCATTACATTAGCTGTCAAGTTACACAGTGGGTTTTTTTCTTATTATAAAGAAATGTGGGAAAAAAGTCTTGTGGAAATATAAATCTATGTCTGTGCTCTCCTCTTGCTATTATTTTGGGCAGAAAGTTAAGAAACGCCGAATAATCACAATACTCTGACAACACAATACATGCAAAAGAGCACAAAACCACAGAATTAAGATATAACGGAATAAAAATAACTTCATTTTTTCAAAAGCTGAGATGGAGTCAGCTATGGCTCACACAGTTCTCTGAACTGATGTCAACCCGGGTTCCTAAGCCCATGAAAAACTGCAAAATACCACGTTACACAAATGTGATGGCTTAAGTTCAGGAGACAGGCAACACAACATCCCTCAAACCATACTGAAGCCGCAATCAAACCGATAAATCTAAATGTAGTCAAGAATCAACTATACAAGCATTTTGTCAATCCCTTACTTTCCCTAAAGTCTATTGAATAATCTGTTCTGAGCCACCACTACAAGAGTTTTGACATAGTTTGAGACTACCACAGGGAAAAAAGGAGGGGAGAAAGAAAATTCCATTCAGAGGAAATACTATTCCATGTATATACAAAGAATTGCTTCTTTTGGCTTATCCCTCCTAAGTTCTTTTGTAAAGACCAAATAATGCACCATTTCGCTGAAAACACAGTATTTTTCTAATGAAACTCATCCAGATTTCACAGCCACGCTTTCAGTCAGTCAGTAATATTCCTCCCTACTAGATTTTAGACATTGCAATCATAGTTTTGTTTCTGAATTGTTCTTAATGTGTGAAAACGCCACACAGAAAAGACACGACTACAGACTGGAAAAATATGCAACACTTCAACAGCAAAATTTTGACTGAAGAATACCTCACAAATCGGGTAACAATTTCACATTATTCTCATATACTCTTCACTTTAAACAAATATAAAACAAAAGAGTGACCTGCTGTATGTTTGAACACCATTCTCAACACGCTCAAAATCAAAGCAGTGGTAAAACCACACGCCCCTTGTGAACACAGCAAGCAACGACTAAAGAGAAGATAAAGTCTTTACAGAACAAGGATACTAGAAACTCTTTTCAGAGAGCTTTGCTTCCGTCCAGGTTTGGCCATCTCTGCATCACGGGGGGATGGCAGGTCTCCAAAACCATTTCTAGAGAACAGTAACACAGAGATCCAAGTGAATTCAGGCAGAACATACAAATTTTTGTTGTTGTTGTTTCAAGTAACTCTGCAATTAGGAAAGTTAAGCAACACCTAAGCTACCTCTAATTCTAGTGCTGAAGTCCAATTTCCTCTATAGAGCATCTAGTATTGCTCAGCCTGTCTGAAAACACACGCTTTGTTCCTCCTACACCACAACAAATATTTTCGTATTAAAAAACAAACAAACAAAGAAACAAAAAAACCCCTCAAACAAAAAGGCTAGTAAGAGATTCAACAGCATGAAATTCAATGTTGAAAGGAAAAGTTCCATTGAAAAAATGATACGATTTCACTACTGATTTTTTTTTTTTCAGATTCACCCTTGCAAGACACGGGATTTTGTGTAAAAAAAAAAACCAAACCACCCTGTTAACAATGACTAAAAAGCAAAGGAGAAGAAGGTGCAGGTGGGCTGTGAAGGCCGCAATGGTGGCTGCCTGAGCAGGCCTGGATGTAGAGCACCCTACAAAAAAGGCCCGGCTCAATGATTCCTCTGTAATCAGCAACTCCTGTTTAATTGACGATAACGCTCTAGGCGAAATCACGCAGCTCTAAAGCTCCCNCGCGGTGCGGGGGGGCGTGAGGGAGAGGCCTCACCTGCCCCTTCTGCCCGGGCCCAGGCCCAGGGACACTGCATTAGGTGTCAAAGCCTTAAATAATAAAAATAATAAATAATAATAATAATAATTGTTGTTGTTATTATTATTAATAATAATTTTTCTTTTTCTTTTTTTTTAAATCTGCCCATGTTATTTCGTTGTACAGAGGAGAACTAATCCAAAATCCAGTGCTCAGGGTGTCTCCTCAGCACCGCACCCCCCACCCTTTGCTTTTTCAAGATCTGGCTGTCTCCAGCTCTTTGCAGATTCCTGCCCATGTCCCCTTGCCCATTTCGCCCAGTTTAACTGGGATTGCTGGCACCAGCCAGTGAAGCAGCAACCAGCACGCAGGGTCACTGGGCCCATGTCTTCCCAGGCAAAGTAATAAAGTTATGAAACTGCTGCTCCTCTGCCCCTGAAAATGGATTTTGCATGCTTTTTACCTGCAGAAAAATACTGTTACTGCTCTGTCAGTGCAAATAACCACGCTACTGGCAGAAGTTCATTTACTCATGTTCTAGTACAAGGAAAACTGTCCAAAGTGCATTTTTAGTGTAGGCAAGGCAAGTTCTTGAAAACACAAGTACTAGAGCAGCAGATGTCATCTACCTTGACTTCAGCAAGGCTTTTGACGTGGTCTCCCAGAACATCCTTGTTAGGCAATGGAGGAAGTATGGACTAGATGAGAGGGCAGTGAGGTGGATTGAGAACTGGCTGTGACACTGGACTCAGAAGGTTGTAATTAATGGAGCAGGGTCAAGTTGGAGGCCTGTAATTAGTGATGTCCCCCAAGGGTCAATACTTGGTCCAGTCGTATTCAACATATTCCTCAATGACCTGGACATGGGGACCAAGTGTATCCTCAGCAAGTTTGCTGATGATGCCAAACTGGGAAGGGTGGCAGACACTCCAGAAAGCTGTGTCACCACCCAGTGTTACCTGGACAGGCTGGAGAGCCAGGCAGAGAAGAACCTCATGAGGTTCAACAAGAACAAGTACAGGGTCCTACACCTGGGGAGGAAAAATGCCAGATACCAGTGTAGGTTAGGGGTGGACCTACTGGAAAGCAGTTCTGAGGAGAAGGATCTGAGGGTTCTGGTAGATAGTCAACTATCCATGAGCCAGCAACGTGCCCTTGTCACCAAGAGGGCCAATGGAATTCTGGGCTGCATGGGGAAGAGTGTAGCCAGCAGATTGAGGGAGGTCATTCTTCCCCTCTACTCTGCCCTGGTGAGGCCACAACTGGAATACTGCATCGAGTTCTGGGCTCCCCAGTTCAAGAGAGACAGGGAACTACCGGAGAGTGCAGAGGGCAACAAAAATGGTTGAGGGATTGGAGCATCTCCCATGTACGGAAAGGCTGAAAGAGCTGGGACTCTTTGGCCTGGAAAAGAGAAGGCTGAGGGGAGACCTTATTAATGCTTATAAGTACCTGAAGGGTGGGTTGAAGGAGGATGGAGCCGGACTCTTTTCAGTGATTCCCAGTGATAGGACAAGGGGCAATGGGCACAAGCTGGAACACAGGAAGTTCCCCTGGAATATGAGGAAAAGCTTCTTTACGTTGAGGGTGCGAGAGCCCTGGAACAGGCTGCCCAAGGAGGGTGTGGAGTCCTCTTCTCTGGAGACCTTCAAGCACACCTGGATGCAGCCCTGAGTGACGTGCTCTGGACAATCCTGCTTTAGCAGGGAAGTTGGACTAGATGATCTCTAGAGGTCCCTTCCAACTCTGACTATTCTTTGATACTCAGGTGTATTCAGGGGTGTCTTGAGCAAATGAGGTATTTAAATTCCTCACAGAGGGATACATCTAAAAGCGGCTGCAGAAGGCAGCAGAATTGCAAGGCATCCCCTGAAGTCCCATAGCCATCTTCAGATGCTGATTAAACACCACAGCACCCAACCTTGGTGGCTCAGTGAAGCTGCTGGAGAGCCGAACCTCAGAAGGCTTCATTAGAAAAGAGGAAAGCTGAGAAGCCTGATAAAAACTGGATATGGAACACAAGCAAGTAGGAGAACCTCAGAGAGCAGATTAGTCAACTCAGGAAATGCAGTTTTAAGTTTTGAAAAAAATAATAATAAATAGTTGTCCTTCTATAACGTAGATTATCATGAAAGCACAAGTGAAGGCAACAGCCTTCATTACAGCAGAAGATTAAAAGAAGGTTAAAGGAACTATTGTATCCTAATTCAGTACTGCGTATTTAATAGAATTTACCTTTCAGCACATCCTCCCAAAACAGCAGAACATTACTGTCTCTGTAACGCGGTGGGAAATTCAGAATAATGCACAAATTAACATCTGCTTCAATTCTTCCCCAACAGCTCGTGCTCTCAGGCCAGCCCTTTCTCAAGGCAGAAAAGCGTAAACAAATGAGAGATGTAATGACAGAGAAAACGCGTCCTTTGCGTGCTGCCTCACATTTACTCAGAACAATGACAGATGAGAAGAAATAAAAACAAAACCCCAAACCCTAAATAAAAAAAAATTAAAGTTGAAGAGACATAGGACAAAATACTGCCTTTTTTATTTATAAAAAAAATAAAATCCAAACACACCAACAAACAAAACCCCCACACCAACAAACCTATAAAAGAAGAAAAGAAAAAAGAAAGATTTGAGGCCCAAGAGAGAGCTTGTCTTGGAATGTACAGCTTCTTTAAATGCAGGTTAGGGGGAGCACCCTAAGGGCTTCAAATTGTCTCCTGTAGCGGGGCAAGGGAAAGGAACAAGACAAAACCTCTGAGGTGTGCTTTCAGGCAATATTTTTTCACTAGCATCCAACTTCATATTTATCCAACAGGAGGGAAAGAGAAGAAAAGGAGAAGAAGTGGGAATTTCACACAAGCATCTTACACTTCCAAGAAGCAGAAGGGAATGCAAAATTTTCAGTCAATTCTTACATATAAAGGACTCTGAATTTAAATTTATAGTTAAAAACTGTAAATCCCTCTTAAGTTTCACATATTTGCATCAACACTGAATGTAACTGCAGCAGCCAGGCTGTCAGAATCTCACAAGGGAGAGCAGTAACTCTCCATAGTGACAGGCAGGACAAGCAAAGACAATTCAGCCCAACTACCACAGAAACATGTAAGTTTATTGCCAACATCCAAGATTCCTCTGCTCTGCTCCCTTCTCACTTTCTGTGAAGTTTGCAGGGTTTCCAGGATGCACTAAGTTCAGGATATGCTAGATTAAAATTAAACAAGTACACTAACTCAAATCTCCAATTACCCTGTAGAAAAAGATGTTTTAATATGGACAGCTCAAATCAAATTGCCCTAACGCATTGCTAAGCTGCATACATGACATCTGCATACAGAAAATTGGAGTCTTAATTCAGAACTATCAAAAGCAAGAGCCTGAGAAAGTTCTTGTGCAGTGCATGACAGCAGCATGACTGCATTTAGTACAGAGAAAACCATGGAACTCACACTGTATCTTCCCCTTTTTGTAAGAGAAGGAAGCAAGCTCATGTTCTAAGCCCATCTTGTCTCATTTGAAACACATTCCTGGACATGTAATTTTTCACTTTTTAAAAAATATAAGAAAACTTTTCTTTTAAACCAGTCTCAAGAATTTAAGTCAAGTATTCTATGTGCTTGCTTCACATGAAAATGCATATGTTGACTCTGAAATTAACACTTGCTTTGATTCCCATGCCTACTACGATTGGGGAAGCTCAGCTAACCCCCCATTTTTCATTAGAAAGGAGAAAGAAAGAGACAAATATGTAACTGTCATTTTATTTCTGTGTAAAATCACGACAGTAGTGCCAGGAGTCTTTATTGTATTGGGCACATTACAAGCAGTACACCCAGTTTATGAGAGCTGCTTGATTTAGAAGTACAAGGTAAAAATGGCACGGAATATGAAAAGGTAAGATATACTGAACGAAGAAGGAACTATAACTTTCACTCCATATTCAGAACTGCAGACGTGCCCCCTCTCTGCAAGTTCATGGCAGCCAAAAGAAATTACATGAATTAATTACAAATTACAGTGTCTTTCAAATGAAGTAGTTCAGCCACCCAAAGGAAAAAATAAAAAATCCTGGTGGCAGTGAACTTTTTTGAAACAATGAAGCTGTAGAGCCATGTTGTTCAGCAGTACTAATATTTCTTGAGGCTGAAGTGAGTACAGTGGAATTACGAAGACATTCCTTTCTCCATTCACAAATCTCTCCCTAAAGAACATTTCATTGAAAACAGGAAGTCGCCCTCTGCTTGATGATTCAAAATTCTGAAAATAAATGGTTTTGGAGAGGATTTAGGAAAGAAAAACAGAAGAAAAGCAAAAAACGAAGCAGAATCCACATTGATCTGTTGTTTGAAGCTCAGATATTGCAACACTGGGAACAAAATCAAGAATACAAAACAATTTTGCGCATAGTTCCAGACTACGAACGTAAAGTTTCCAACAAATATAAGTAACATTCCAGAGTTTTACTTTCTAAAACAGAGAAGTTAAACTAGGTTTTAAGAACCTTCAAGCTGTTCATAAATCTTTCAAAAAAAAAAAAAAGTATAAGGTGCTTGAGACCCAGAAATAAGAACCAAATTTGATGAAGGGCTCTGCTTCTCTATGAACACCTTAAGGAACTACATACAACTGCATTTTGTTACATATTTGAGCAGCTTTTTCTTTGCTTTTATTCTGTTCCCCATACTCGGGCAAAATAAAAAGCTATAAATTGAAGTAATGCCTAATGCTATTGGGACAACACTTTAACACTGGACAAAAAGCTTGCTTTCTATGCTGATGCTTGGCTATATCTGCATAATACAATTCAAAAGTAAGTGTTGCAGACAGCTGTATACAGAGAACTGTTTTAGACCATTTATATCTAGAAAAAGCTCTCTATTCTTGAGATGTCTAAACTGAAGTCTATGCAGAATTAGCAGTACTGTGGCAGAAGTTCTTCAAGTTATTCCCCAAACTGGCAAAGATTAGAAACCCTTGGGGGGAAGGGGTGGAGAAAAAAAAAAACCCAACCACAGAACAACCCAAAAACCTATCAAGTTTGACTCATCCATACATTGTTTAGCCGTTTCAGAGAAGAAAATCCTCATCTTTACTGTACATCCATGAGGAAACAGGAACTCTGGTTACACCAAAAAGTGAGATAAAACACAGTTTAATCCAAATTCCGGCAGGATTCTCCTCCCACCTTCCCTTTCTAGCATTGCAGTATCAGTACACATTATGAAGTAATGCCTAACTCTACAGTACTTTCCCCACAAGTTATGTTCTCTTATGCAGAAAAGCAGGTCATTTGAGCCTACAGTGCGCCTGTTTGGATATCTGAAAACATCTTGCAAAGTCCCAAAATATTCCTGGAAGTTCAACAAGTAGACATTCATATTACAGAATAATTTGAGGATGAAGAAGGGCGTTAGCAACAAGGTAAGGTAGAAGAAATAAATTTATACTGATAGGAAAGAGTCCTAACAGGGAGAGTGCAATTCCATTAAATAATACTTCTATATTTCAGGACATAAACATTATTTTTTCCATACAAAGCTCAAGACATTTACATACTGACATATAGCAATTTCAGATTAGGGTGGAAATAAAGCAGTCACAACTTTTGTGTGCACTGTAAGCACAAGCTACCTTTATAAGCAGTAATACCTGTGTATTAACACCGAATTTGGAAAATTACTGCATTAGTTTTCAAGCTATGAATCAGGCCTATTTTCATTCAAAGCTTTATGAGAAGTGGTCTGTTTCTGTACAAGTAGTTCAAGCGTGAACTTCTTAAGTGCTGGCAGACAAAGCGGTTATCCTGAAGATATGTAACAGTTTGTTCAAAATCTCAGCAGACAGAATTCTTTTCTAGAATTGGTAACTGCTTACATAGTTCCAATTCCTGTGGGGAACTGGATGTTCACTTCCTCAGCAGGAACAGCTTCTTATGCCACAATTACTTAGAAATGAAGAAAATTCATTCTTTTTTCCTGACACTTCATGCCCATCACCTCCTCAGCATCATTTTGTCGTACATCTTCCCTTTAACAACTGGGACATTGCTCCCTTGAAGTCTGCCTAAGTTTTCAAGGAGAAAAATACTGGGGTTTAGGTATTACCTGGGTTACAGTGTGTTGATTTTACAAATCTGGCCCAAATTCTAACTACAGAAGGCAAAAAGTATATCTCACATTTTTAGTACAATCTTTTAGACATGCAGGCAACACCTGGTATGTCTAAAAAAATTGACTTTGATCAAACTGACTACCTCCGGTGCTGAGAAACCGTACATTTACTATTTCACAGAGCAACCAAGAATGCTTCAATACAGAGCTTTCAGGACAAGGCCTGATGTTCCTTTTACTCTTTGGCTGGACACTGAGACCAGACTGGGACCTCTCTCCTTTGATGTTATGAAAGGATTTTCTCTCCCTCCCACCCAATGCCATCTGCACAGCTGCCTGGAAAAGAAACACATTAAAAAGAACGCAGATAAAAGGACAACTGGGACATAAAAGTGTTATAAGACCCGAATAAGCAGAGGTTGAAAGTGAAGGAAGGAAAAGTACTGATTAGCTCATCAAGGAGGAAGGTACCTAGTGAAAGGGGAACTAGAGCATCCAGTGTTCCAGTCTCATCTACTCTGGGGACCAATCAGGATGCAGAGAGTACCAAGAGATATTTAGGGGGATCATCAACCTCACGTTCTGGTTTCTAATGATAAATGAAAAGGAATTTCAGTCTTAACTCTGACTCTGCACAGTGAAAGAGTGTAATACCCCCATTAAGCAATGGTGATGACGGATGAAATTACCAGCAGGAAGGATCAACTGGGCTCCTTAATTCACTTTGGGCAACGTAAACTACCTCAAAGCTTACCGGTATTAGCTAACCTAATCTGATTGAATTTGCAGAAATGGATTAGAGCAAGCTCTGATAATTCTGTGCCAGAGAAACAGGAGGTACCAAGTATTTGGGTGTGACATCAGTTTTCAGCAGCACAGCCAAGATCAGGAAATCATCCACAGTCCATGCATTCCACTTCACAGTCCAACAGTGTTAAAAGATATTTAAAGTCTGCAAAACTCTACACTCAATACTGCAAGAATGCTCCTCTGCAGATTTCCTCGAAACCAAACAAAGATGGTTTAGTCATGCAGAAAAATAATATTTTCTCCCAAGAGATTTTTTTTAAATTGTTTCAGCTACACTAAGTCAATTTTAACAATGAATTCTTCCTGGAAAAAAAGGAAAAGAGCAAGCAACATATTTTCAAGTTCCCAAAACAGCCACTGATAGGCTAACCTTTGAAGACAGATATTTTTTGTTAGACTTTCCCTTGCATTAGAACTTGGAATATTCCAGGTCCAAAACCATTGGTGAAATTTCAGTCGGTCGGAAATTCATCCACCCCAGTACATGGGATGCTATTAGAAGAAATATCCATGGTATGTATTTGTCAGAAGACAAAGTCATAACGGTTCCTTTTCATCCTAAGATGTATGGATCTGCACTGTGCAAGAGATTTAAAAATCATTTCTTACTAGCACTACTAAAACACAAAACATTCAAGTAGTATATAACCGTAATGCAAGCCCTTGCATGGCAATCCAAATTTATTGAACTACTGATGCTAAGTCATACAAAATTGCACCACTTTAATTAAGGCTTTTAGTTTACATTTGGCCACCTCAAAGCAGTTGTAACATTAGGTTGGTCAATTTAAATACTGTGGCTCCCTGTTGGATATACACACAATCTTTACACCCAAACGTTAATGCATACAAAGCAACAAGGCATTGTTAAATAAATCAGCAAAAGTTAATTACTGCAACTTAGGCCCTGTGACCAATTACACATGATTAAAATTACTTCCCACATTCACATCCACAGTACTCTTCCACCATTTAACATCTCAACCAAAACGTTACACATGTAAAACAATCACTAACAGGCAAAAGTACTAAACCTGTATATTTGGTATTGCAAATACACTTATGCATGAGCAAGCAAGGGAATTCACAGTGAGAATCTACAGCTGCAGAAGCCCGAAAATGATTTACAAAAAATTGTTAAATCATTAAAAAATCGTTTTAAAATATACACTTCTTGTTGTAGACCCCCACTGTACACACAACTATAAACATTGTTCCCTATGTAAACAAGGAAAAGGAAACATACAATAAAAGGTTGAAAAGTCTGGACATTTCCTTCCCAACAGATATTAAAGGCCATGTCTTTAGTCAGACGTTATACTGAAAGGACTCTTAAAGACTAGATCACTGTCTCCACAGGTTTTTCCTAAAATTAAAAAACTATATAGCTGTTGTGTTAATCAAAGCGCTTTTGTACATTACAATGATGATGATCCTGTATTTCTTTAAAAAAGTTACAGTAAGCTACAAATACCGATGAAGCAAAGTTATCTGGAGTAGTCTATATAGGAGCTCTTTGGACTTTCTTTTATTATGCTAAAATAGTGGTGCTTTTAGGATTTACATTATTGTACTCTCCAATAGAAAGTGGGGATTGTTGAAGTATACAGTACACAGTTTTCATACATGTACAACATTGGTGGATGAACAATGTCTCTTATCAGTAATACTGGATGTAGGCTCTGGTTTTACCAGTTGCATACACTTAGAATATTTATAAGTAAAAATCTCTCGTGACACTGGAAAGTGATTAGAATGTGCAAACTGATGTAGTAGCTTTCATCCATTTCTTAAAGGGTACCACCACAGGAAAGTCCATTTAAGATGTTGGTAGGTTTAATAAAGTTGGAATGCTGGCACTGTTGAATTGGGCAACAGTTCTTCAGACCTGTAACAACAAAATAAGAGGTTAGTATTACTTACAACTA
Organism: Thinocorus orbignyianus; assembly: GCA_013400375.1. Classification (NCBI taxonomy): domain Eukaryota; kingdom Metazoa; phylum Chordata; class Aves; order Ciconiiformes; family Thinocoridae; genus Thinocorus; species Thinocorus orbignyianus. The sequence goes on along the minus strand of VXBW01004069.1, from coordinate 1,761,374 downwards.
TTTGTCATTCCTCTTTAGTTCAAATAACTAAAGCAGGAACTAGCCAAGTTCTCTGCAAACACCAGACTGAGAAAATAACCTTATCACTTTTCCTCTACTAATATAATTTCTGATGTATAGATATAAATAACAGACTGTTCCAATTAGTAAAACTGACTTGGGATACACATGGCAATCCAAGCTGAGCTGTGGAAGTGGGACTTGATGGGCAGGACTAATTTTGCTTACAGTGTGACAGTTCCAGTGGCTTTAAAAACAAAAACACATTTGGAGGATCAAAGCTCCTGAATAAAAAGCTCTGTTAAGGAAACGCAGCAGCCACTTTTGCTTCTGCCATCTTCAGCTAATGCTTCTGGAGCCCTGTCAGTTTTACTTCAAGCTGATTCAGGTTGTTTAAATTAAGGAAGCTTTAGTATCAATA
>VXBW01004069.1:1732948-1753268 GCA_013400375.1 Thinocorus orbignyianus | reverse complement strand
AAAAAAAAAAAAGAAAAAAGAAAAAAAAAAAAAGGTTAATTAGCAAAAGGCAGAATTTCTCAAAATGGCTTTACTTTTTCAGGCTCCACGGAAACAGTCTTTGGAAAAATTCACCCAGCAAACATCATGAATCTAGTATGACCTGAAGAATGTAAATATATAACAAAGGAAACATTTCACTTTAGTACAGCTTGTGAATAGTTTTGGAGTCATTTACTGGGCCCGACCCAGCAAAGGCCTGCACCAAACACTGGGACAGGGTCCAAAATTCCTGCTCCTCTAATACAGAAAAAGTAAGTGGCTATATAGAAATTTTTGTTGCTGTTCTCTTTAATAAAAGTTCTAGCTTTGGCTGGAAGCCCACGTGCTTAAGACAGACTAGGATTTTTCCAGCATACAGATTTCTACGAGGTCAAAGAAAACAAGTGTGAAATCATAATTTTTCTCTCAGTAATTCCTCCTCCATTTAGAAGAGATTCTGGTAACTCAGGCTGCAATAGCTGTTAATGCAGCCTCTTTATTCCAGTATATATGTAGTCCAGTGCTGAAAGAGGAGGTCTTTTTGCCCACTTCCAGCTAGGGTGTGTGCATCTTGCCTCCCTTGTACAGATATTTGCATTTTTACAGCCACTTGAACTACATCAGAGTATCAATGCACCTGAAAAGTAATTCAGCTAAAGCAAGCAAGAAAGATTAAGAAACTGACACAGACGAAAACTAATCTGCTTCCCCTAATGGTTAACTCTTTTGGTAGCAGTCCAGATGAAAACTATCTTAGTCTGGAATATTAATCATGGTCTCAGCTGAAACTGAAGAGTGAGCAATATGGAGATTCAAGATGATGCAGGCAGAGTCAGACCTTTCAGCCTGTCACACTGAAGATGGAAGGAGAGAAACTAACAGGCCTCTGTGTTTTTTCATTCATGATAGGTTTGTGTTAACTTATTAATAGAACAACAACCCATCTAATGGAAGTGTATCAAACTATCAGCCAAATTGTTAGGAATACAGTATGATGCCTCCAGTGTTCTAAAGGTGAGCGTGAAGTTGCTTTCAGCAGATTTTCCTAGTAGCAGAGTACCTCAGACCTCCAACATACAAATCCAAATCTACCTGAAGATACTAAATCACAAACTAACAATAAATGTTATTAACAAACCTGATAATAGTGTTTTACTTTTTTTTTTTAATCAATATTCCCAATTCTGACAAGGAAATGACCATTTTTTACTGACTAGATAGTAAGGTATTATGCTCAAACACTGAAAAGCTAACCTTGAATTATTCTTTTTAGACAGACTTTAAGAGCACCTTTACATTTCAAACTTTTAAAGTTACCTGGTATTATGTGGCATGACCAGGCATACCGTTTTTCAAGCAATGACTCAGAATTGCAGCACATACGATCAAATATTTCAGTTTCTATAGAACTACAGGTCTTTTGCATATACCTTTCTGTAGGAGTCTTCTATCGTAGGATCGTATTTTTCAACAAATATTCCTTGAACAAACTGTACAGTCTGCAACACAAAAGTTCTTGTAAGATTCTTCTTGCATAGTGACATTTTGTAAACACTGTACACAAATTACTTTTCTAGGTATATACTCAATATATCCATTACATTTTTGAAGGCAAATTAGGTGGTAGACAATTATAAATAATAATAAATCATAAGAAACAACAAAAAGATAGATGTATAGGCTTATTTAACTAAGTACTGTTAGATGAAGCAAAGCTACATCTTCCTTCATCCACTCTCACTTGGAGCACTGAATTAAGGCATGCATTGATTTGTCTAACTCTTTGAATCATTATTAGTTTTTAGTTGAACAAGATACTATATTTCTGCACAGCTTTTACATTTGCATTTAGAACTACTCTATCTTCTGCTACTTATCTGCCAGCACAGGAATTAGTCAAAAAGCCAACGGTCAGCCTAGACTCAGTAGGATATTCCTGTGTACCTAGCACGTAGGACGTTTTTAGCACAAGTCAAATGAACTTTAAGACTCAATGGCCAAGTCAGAGCAGACAGGTTCAAATCCAGAAATGCTGCAGTAAGAAAGAATTCAGAGGTGAAGGAAAAAGTTCTTTCACAATCTAACATGATTTGTCATTTAGGTTTTCCTTTGGGAATGCTATGTAAGACAACAGTTCTTACCTGACAGAGGGGACCTCTAGACCTTACTTTATAAGGTGCTCAATTAAACCAAAATATGTAAACTTCTTAGGCGACCCAAGAACATTATATTCTGTGAACTTTCTTGGGGCTCATTTAGGTCAGACTAAACTTTTCTGTAATGTAACTAAAATGCATGAGCTCTTTGGCTTACAATCATCTGCCCGCTGCAGCTATACACTGACTCGTGGGGAAAGATGTCGAAAACATGTTAAACCCCCAACAAACATGCATTTGTACTTGCATAAAAAAAATATTGGTACTTTACAGATTGCTATCAAACATCAAGAAAACAGCACCCTGAAGACCTTTGTAGAGTCAGTAGTTACCAAGGTCAGACGCAGGCGAGCTAGATCATTGTGAACTAGCTTGATTTCCTACAGACCTATGGCTGAGTTACCCAGTGAAGCCAGAGACTTTCATAACGCCGTGGCTATGCACTTCACTGGGTAAGACAGGCAAAGACCTGAACAAGCTTCATCGACCCATCCCATACAAAAATATTAGCATGTGAAAGCTCACCAGTGGATGTAGATATATCCAGTAAGGACGTACATATTCTAGCCAGGAACTCAGCAGTCCCTGCCTACATTTATTTTTGTTTATTTGTGCACATTTATGTAAAAGAAATACAGGTTAGTAGAAAGTATATTAGAGAAAACAAATAAAGACATGAGAAGCCCAGAAAAATAAACTTGAATTGCCCCACAGAGTACTTACCAGAGCAGACTTTCCAACACCTCCAGAACCAAGAACCACTAGCTTGTATTCACGCATGATGCAAGAGATAAATTGCCCTCAATACCTAAAAAACACAATAAATTACTTACCCTTTTGATCAACAGGACAACTATTTTAGCATTACTACAGTCACTGTAAGATCACATATATAACAGTTTTAAATATTGATATCAGTTGATAAACACAGGAGACATGTCATTGTACCTCCAAGGTTTTCTTGTTACCACTTAAAGAAGAACCATTATTCATGTGTTATCTAGCCTAATTTCATAGTCAAGATAGTGCAGACATGAAAAGTTTTTAAAATGGTGATTTTTATGTCCTATGAAACACTAATTTAGAAAAGAGGCAAAACCAGATTACGATTCTCTGTAATAAAGACCTCAACCTCAGTATCACGATCGTGCCAAAATATCACAAGTGTTTCGAAGAAAGTACATGAGTATCTGGAAGAACTGCTCACACCCATGTCTGCATGTCACTTTCTCAGAGGTGTCTGGATTAATTCGTCTTTATTTATGGCAAGGGAGAATCAGGCATAGAAATTAATTTACTCCAATTGATAAGCCAATTATTAGGATTACAGCATACCATCCAGCGAGGCATGTTTACCTCATAACATTTTCCAGAAACCTACAACAATCTCTTCAAGTCATGCAAACAAGTCCATAGCACCTCTCAGCTACAGTCACAGCAAACTCTAAGGTATTTCACCAGTTTCTCAAGATCTTTCATTCACTCACAAGAAGTTGCACGCACTACTTATTTTGCAACAACTGAGCAAAACCAATATTCCCAAGAGCCACACAGATGCCTACACAGCTTCCACAGTTTTACAACCACTACATTTACAGTATTGAACAGGCTTAATCGGGTAAACAGCTACTAATGTTTGTTACTTATGATGCTGACATTAATTCTAAAAACAGGCAGCTTAAATTTCACAGCTACTACTGCTACTCCACCCCCAAACTTATTTCATATCACGCAAGATTTCGTAATTTCATATATATAACACACATAAATGATTTTGTTCATATGAGCTGACGTGGGTAAAACGTCTCCAGTCTCCTCTGAAGAACTGAAAGCATCAGCACGCTGACAAAACAGCCACCATGCAGGGTGTGATAAAAGGGCTTAGTTAACTTTTTTTTTAATAGTGGCCATTTTCAAACTATCAGTTCTTAATACAGCCACAATAAAATGCTGCAAGCCTTAAGATATAATATTTACCTCATTACAGTGCTCCCATAAAGAAATATTGAACAAACACTACTACAGTAAAGCTAACGGTTACTATTGATATGAAACAATTATCCAAGAGGAGACAGTACGCATTTTCTCATTCTGAAACACTTAAATGCTGAACAGAGAATCACAGAACAACTTGCATAAGAAAATTATATCAACCTCTTCCCAGCAAACAAACACTTCTCAAAAAGAACAGCAAAATCCCAGAAGACAGTTTTAAAAAAAATCCCCAGTTGAGTCTGAAAGTTTAATAGTGTTTTGCTAGATATCTAACTGCAGTTATAATGACTACAGTTTCATTAATAACTGGAGACAACTATGAAACTCTTTTGAGACTATTCATTTCCTACAAGCTAGATCTGGTCCCCTGCTCCACATTCACAAGTGTGGCTGCCTATAACAGTCTGCCAGATCTGCTTGCTCATCTTTGTTGAAAACTGACCCAGCAAAACCAGAACAAGGCCACAGATTTTGGGACATGTCTTTGGGTGATACTGCTCAAGAAAAAACAAGTCTTCCTGTCCTGCTAGCAGCTGAGCTGACAGGACTGTTACTATTGCCGTGGGAGGAAGGTCTCAGTTCCTTTCCTGCAGAGGCTCTAGCACTTACCAGATTGAGTTACCTATTTTCTCCTCACTCCATCCCTGCAGAAAGATGAAACTCTGCCAAACTGACAAATCATCTGGGGGTTGGGGAAGTGCAGGGAATGCAGCACAGGTGCTTGTACAAGGTAAGCAGCAGAAGTAAAATAAGACAGACCCTTCTCATCAGCAGTAATCTCACATCATCTTTGGAGTCACACCATCTGTTAGGTGTTTAGCACGAAAAGCTAAGATGATTTACATAGAAATTAGAGCGCTTTCATGTCAGTGTCCATCTTTGCTGTCACTGATTAACTCCACATGGCCAGAAGATGAGAAATCAAGAGCCCAGGTCTATTTAATTCTCTTCCTGCAATCACACAGTAAGCTATCTTTCAACGTACCTGAACTGTTCCTTACATCTTATGCAAGCAAAAGAAACACAAGGAGAAAGTCATAAGGAAATAACTGACCTGATGTCCCACAAAGCAGTTCATGCCACAGGCTTCTGTAACCAAAAATGGTGAGACTTTTCAGCGATTTTCACACCTAATAGACTGATTTTTCACTCCTGACTTGAAAAAAATATGCTTCCTTCCCTGCACGGATTTTTTTTTCAAACATAGACCATCAGAACTATTCACACCACAAGTTTAATTTATTTGGCACCACAAGCTTGCAAGTTTTCCAGCCTTTCTACAAACAACAGGAATAAAGGACTGTCTCCAACTGCACTGAAATGCACCTCTCAAACTCATGAGAAGTTAAGCCTATAACTACATCACCTGTCATTTCTTTAAAACAAACATTCAGTTATGCCTTTATTTTTGGAAAGGTGTCACTAGGATGACATAAACATAGTTGGTGTAAGGGAAATCCCAGTAATTCGGGTGAACTGCAGCAATTACACTGCCTTTAAAACAACAGTTTAAGCTGAGTTTTTGAGTCTTCAGTCTGAAGTCAGCAACTAAATATGGGGATGTCAATAACGAAGGCTGACAGTACTTTAGAAGTAACAGAGCTTAAGCAGCAGGTACCAAGTACCTGTTTTGCCCAGCGTTTTGAGTCATTTGTGACTTACTGAACAATCTACAATTCCTTAAAAAATACTAAAATCCTGAAATGAGAAGCTCACAACTTGGTTTTATAGAGAGACTGGCAATTTGATTTTAGCTCTCAATTTCAGCAATTTAACACAAGCCAAAGCTTCTCTCAGCATCCAGATTTGGAAGTTCAGCCCTAAATATTCAGTTGCTGTACAGTACTCTAGAGCCAATTTCACTGCTTTAAATGGTGGTATGTAATGAAAGCACAAATATATACACACTATTACAGCTTGGTTAGCCCTTAACCTCAGAAGCACCTAAGCAAAAAGCTTTAAGATCTTTGAAGATGTGACCCAAAGTCAGACTGTAGTACACTCAAACATTTCTCAGACTTTCCCTCCAAACCCAGACAATGAGAAATGCAAGTACTAACCTTCTTTCTCTGTGACAGCTGTTTCATCATTTGTACAGTTACTCCTTAACTCATCAAGAGCACACTAACCCCTTATATGTACATACACTTATACATCATAGGGGTATCTTGACATCTCTACACTGGTCTATCTTTAGATAGTCTAGCCATGACATATTGGAATGAAACACAAATCAACATTCTCCAAAAAGCTCCAAGAAAGCTAACTTGGATCTCTCTAACACAGTATGTAGCAGAAGCACTACTGCCTGCTCTCACTTCGACCTACCACCCCACTGGCTTTGAGTAGCCACCCCGATGCCACTTCACCGTGCTCTTACTGCTTTCCAACAGAAAAGCCGAACTCCAGTCCTAATTCAGAAAACTTTCCTCATCTTTGCTTCCTTCTCAGCTAAGAAGGCAACAGCCCACAAAACTAGGAGCTACCTTAGGACACCGTGGTCTATCATGCTATTTGATGCGATAAAAGCCTAGCATGATAAAAGCCTTGCTGCAAGTGTGGCCCAGACTGAGTAAGGGCTCTGATCTGGTCTGAACTTGACTTTCCAGTGATTCCCAACCAGCCTGATCCAATGCTGCTCTAGCTTAAACCCATTTTTCCGTATCACATGTTGTACAAACTGCTTGCCTCCTAAGCCTTGATCATGTTCTTTCTTTATCTTTCTTTTCAGATTGAGACAACACTTGACTCTGAAATTAATATTGTATTCAGCTCCAACCAGTGCCAACATGATTTCCTTTTGACTCATTTATGACAAACAAGCGGGGGCAGATGAGGAAAACAACAAAGCATAAAAGAGATTTAAGCCATAAAGCACTCTATCTTTCAGTTACCTGATAGTATTTGAAACAACGGAAGCCATTAAGCTTTAAAGTAAAAAGTTCAACTGCTGACAGAGATGCAAAGTATAAAATTTGAAATGGAAGCTCAGACTTTCAGAGGATTTCCTCTTCTGCCTTTGGGAAAAAAAAAAAAAAAAAGAAGAAAAAAGATACTGGACACAGTGCATGCATTATCTCTTTATTAAAAGTCTGTGCCTTGCATTTCAGCTACAACAGAGCATGGCCAGCATTTCTAGATGAGGACAGGGTTAAGTCCAACAACAATACGTTTGTAGTCCCCAGATTACTCCATTTCAGGCTGTAAAATAAGTATACTCAAAGGGTCACAACAAAATCAAAAGATACTATAATAACTGACCAACAGAGAAGCAAAATACCCCAGATTTAATAAACAGTTGATGGTAAGTATCCACTGAGTCACCCAATATTCAGACGGAGTAAGTTTAAACTTATTCCTACCAAATAAATCAAATAATTTGTTTGAATTTATCTTCATTTAGTTGAGTCTACTTTAAGAGAGACATTCTGTTTTGAGGGCTACCTTTAAGGTGACAGACCTGCAAGGATAGAGAGCAATGTCAACTCCCTGTGCTTTTTCATTTTTCTGCTCCTCCATCTTTAAGCAGGGAAATACTGTCAACTCTGCTCCCCATGCAGGCACTACAGAAGAAAAACATATGAAGTATACAAGAAGCAAGGCCTCTTTTCCCACCTCTTGATTGGGACAGGTTCTGGCTTCGAACAGTTGAGTCCAATATTTATATGCACAGATATTTGACATAACTATGAACTCTGGAGATGTCTAATGCAACATTTAACTAGAAAAACGAGGGAAGCTACTTTTCTTCAAGCAACAGTGTTTTCACTTAAACTGGATTCAAGTGCTGTCTCAAGTATACAATCTCTTGAAAGTACAGAAGCTGACTTTCAGACTGTCTCCATTAACTGCCAGTCATGTTTCACCAGCTGCCCTGCATACCTCCTGAAACTTAACAGTCCATAAACCCACCACATTAGTGAGAGAGGGTATACAACTCTGTTCATATTTTTTTCTAATTAATGCACGTATTAATGCATTAGCATGGTGTATTAATGTAACTGTTTCATTTTACTTCTTTGTGGCACACTTAAAGTACTTGATAAACTAGAGTAGCAAGAGCTTTACATGCACATGGTTACTTTTTCCAATAAAGATTCTCTTTGAAGCATGAGCAGTTCTTTGAATAAACCCATTTGAACAGAAGGAATAAAGGTTACAAGTCCCTGGAAATGAAGTATTTTAAAAGCTTCACATCTGTCAAAGACCACAAACATGGAACTTACTTTCCACTTCCGCCCTGATTCAGATAAAATGGCAAAAAGTGCCTTCTGGGTATTTTCTTAAAGCACATCTCCAGCAAAAGGCAAACTAAAGTGATGATGCAAAGAAAGCTGAGGAATAAGAAGCCCTACTTGAGCAGTGAATGAAGGAACTGCACACTTACTACTTGTAAAGCCTTCCTAAAAAGCTTTTTTTAAAAAAATTTCATTTTCTTTCAACTCCTCCAGCTTCAAGTTTTGGTTTCTGATTTAACTTTGTTACCTGATGAGGAATGGGAAAGCTAATAGTCCAGTCTTTCCAAGTGATATTAACACAAATGAAACTGTAGCTGGGGCTCAGCCCCAGGCCAAACACATGAACGAAATACAGTCAGTACTTGAAGATATCCTTGAGACTTGCTTATGCAAACTAGCTGTTCAGGCATGGAATTAAACAAATAGTCCCTCCCAAAAGCATTATCATTTTCAGAAGAGATCATGATTATTCAGCACTGTACAGACCATGATTCTTGTTCAGACCCTGACATTCTGGTTGTATTGTGAAGTTGCAGCATATTCACTAAAATTTTCATAATGCTTCTGCCCCAGGAACATTTACCTCTCTGGAAGAGAGACTTCGTTAGAACCACCTTGGGAACAGAACTCCTGAATTCATCTCAGCTGTTGACATGAAAAAACAAACCAAGCTTTCAAACATCAGAATGACAGATGAAGAAAACCAACTGACTGGTTTACATGCTTACAATTAGCAGGGGAGGGAAAAAAGCCAAGGAAAAGAGTACCATCTTCTTAGAGAGGGAATACTAGCCCCGAGTTAGAACAAGAGGACAATGGTCAGACATTTGGGAAAATAGCTCGAGTTCAGTCACAGGACCAACCAAGGCCAGAGGATTAAGTCTTTCCAGACAAGACGTTTCCCACTTCCAGTGTTGGAGCAGTCTCAGACAGCCAAGCCCACACCTTTCTAATGCTCTGTATCACCCAGATTCCACTAAGTTTTGAGTCTGTTGGTTTAGAACCCCTTTTTCTGGGAAGCAACTAATTAAGAGAAGAGAGGACGTGTGCTGTTCTTAATATTCCCCCTATACTTATGTGTATGGGGAAGTCCTACATTCTTATCCCTCAGCTCCAAGGTTTTCTTTTTCAGAATAATTGCAGTGCACAAGCAGCACCTTGACAACGTAACCCAAAGTAGAAGCCTGTTCATTTTCACCAACTTTCAGATGCTTAGGAATTAAAGCAACTTAGATAATCTTTACTCAGCAGGGCAAACAGTAACCCTTACAAAAAAGAAATTAAAATACTCCAGAGTTGATTTTCACACTTATTTATAGAAAACGTTATTCAGAAATCAACTTTGAAGACAAGACACACTGAAAAGCTGATTGGGTCTAATTAAAGCCTTTTATACTCAAGACTTCTGGAAGTAGAGCTAGTTCATTACTAATGCAGACTCTCTGAAAGTGAGTCAACTGTTCCATAAACAAAGCTAGAAGCAATTTTTATTTCTAGTTATTACCTGGTTTTGATAGCTTCTTGTCTTGACAAACAACTCTACTGTCAGTTGGACAGCTAGTTCTTCTGGGCACTAACAGAGTAATTTTTCCTGGGACAAAATTTTTTCTTCAATTATGTTCAAATATTTTAGCTGAGGCCAGAGGATCTTCAGAGGATTTTCAAAAAGCTGCCTGGGTAATTAAGATTATCTAGTCACAGGAAATCATACTAACCACCTGAGAAAGAGGCAAAGACCTGAGAACAAGTTACTTCAGCACAAACGTGGCACCAAGGTTTAAAGTGCTCCTTGAGCTGCCCATGGGGACACTTACCACAGAGGTAGCTCAACCAAGTTTTCCTCCTTTCATTGAAGGAAACTTCCTCGATTAACACTACACACAGGGACAATTTCTGCAAAGCTACCAAGATGAGCTTACCTTGTGAGACTAGTTCCACTGTCTAGAATTAATATAACTGAAATCTGGGCATATTTTATTTTGTCAAAGTTAATTCCCAAATAGCTCTTAAATCTGAACACAAACTTAATGTATGTTCTGAGGATGAAAAGTAGTTTCCTTGAAACCACTGATATCTCAAGATGAAAGCTTCCTAATGAGAGGCACTAACAAGCTTGTGCAACTTGAAATAGTTTCATACAAAGTGTAAAAAGCCATTTCAAAGCAAGCAATGTAATGAACATCCTTAAGATACTAAAAACATGCCATGTTTCACCACTTACTGAGGGCAAGTTTCAACTTTGTGCAAAAATTCAAACATGGCAATGCAAATTTGGAGTTTCTTGTAAAACCTAAGCTGTAGGGTCTATTCAAGCCTCAATCAGACTTTATAACATTTATCAGACTTAGACTTACTTTTGGTGACTGTTTGACATGGTTTTGCATTTTCTCCCTATTTCCATAAAAACAGTCACTATCTCCTATTAAAGTTGTTTGTGCACGTTCTGCCAGGCAGACTTTGAGCGAAAACAACGATCTCAGAATTCCTGAAGAAACTGAGTTGTAAGTGGTTTTCGTGCTTGCAAAGAAAATCCAGGCAGGCAATAAATAGAAAACACAAAAACATTTTTTTTTAAAAATACTACGAGCATATTAAATTCAGAGTATGTATAATTACCACACTATGATACCTTGTTATGCGTAAGCTAAATATTTACCTATATAGGAAGCTTTGAGAACTGATACAGTAATTCACTGCTGTGAATTCACCTCTACTGTCATTGCAGAGATGGATCCATATTCAGGTCTAAGAAGTCTATCAGTGAATGGATTGCCATACCACAGTATATCCAACATGCTTTACCTGATACACATCCTTCTGATTTAAAGCAGATACAAGCATTTGCTTCTCCCATAACTGTTACAGTAAATCTACAAAACCAGTTTAAAACAGCAGGACTACAAGTAAGGCATGGAGATTTTCAGAATCAAGATTCTTCTCTTGTAAAAATGCACTCATGAAGTTCGAAAGTTACTTCAAGAACAAACTTGCCAGTTGGCTTAATATATTCTTCTTTGGAAAGGTAGTTTAACTTCTGTTGCAAAAACAAGACCTAGCCTCAAATTCCACGTGATATTCGCTTAACATCTGGCAATCTTAGCTCTACTCCGATTGTGACACTGGCTGCTGAACCAGTAAAGCCTTGTATCTTGTTTCCTTCTACCAACCTAAATTCAACCACGGTTCCGATTTTTGTTCCTCCTGTCTATTTTTCTCTATAACCCACACATCATATACACCCCTGGCAATGCCACAGCTTGCATAGCAAGCTATCATTACTCGCACTGTCTTCATTATTAGAAGTTTGGTTTCAATTCAGGTTTGTTTAGGTTGCTAACACATTGTCAAGGCCCAGATGTATGGATTTCCTTCATCGTTATTCAATCTTTCGTTACTGGCCGTTTAAGACTGGTGGGTGTAGGCCCTTTACATACAAAGTATCCTTCCATAGTATGATTTACAGCAATTCTATTACAAATCAAGTTAGTAGCCTGAGAGTAGTCTTACGAATTTCCATACGTCATTTTAATTAAGATTATAAGTTTCATCTGTTGAAAAGACACTGATTCTATGCAAATTGAGAATGCTAGCTACTAGCATTCATTAACAAGAATAAAATTAGTACTTCCATGATAAATGAACCATACTAACAAAATCCCAAGTAATTGCAACTCATGCCTGTTTTGACCTCTCCATCAGTATTTCCCTAACAGAAACACGGTATTTGAACAAAAGCAGCAAACTTCACTCAAAGTCACCCAAATCATACCTAACTTCACAAACAATTCTTTTGCTAAAGCTTGAGACGTGTCCTGAGGTTAAGTTGAAAAAGGCATACACCAACACCCGGCAATAAATACCATCTTCTGCCACGTGGTTTTGCTATCCCTGCAATAATGGAGGTTCAACTTTAACTGCTTCTTTGCACAGTCAACTTCATTAGCTGAATCCACTGATGAAGGTGGGTTTGTAAAAGGTCTAAAACACTTAATTGAAGTGGCTGAAACCTGGGCAGAACATCCTGTTCTGTTTCTGCCAACAAGGCAGCAGCATCTCCAACCTTGAGATAGTAGCTCCTCAGGGAACATCCAACTCAAAAACATACCTCAACTAGTAGATGACAACCTTAGAAGCTGACCTTCACACCTCCATCCATATGCAGATGCACAGAGAACTTGGATATCTCTGAGACAAATGCTAAGTTATCACAAACTTCACATGAGAGTATTTTAAAAAAATTAAAATAAACCAACAAAAAAAAAACCACCAAACTCCCTCATCTTAGGGGAAAAAAAACAAACAAAAATACCACACCGAACAAAACCACGATACCCCTCCCTAAAACAAATGTTGGATTATCTTAACATGCCAAGCTGTGAACTGCTGTAGTTCTGCATCTGCTTTGTGAGCAGCTGATGTGTCTTAGACAGCTCCAAAGAAGTCTCATATAATGGGTCAGGAACTTCCAAGAGAGGGAAAAATCTCACAGTCATTAACAGAAACCCAAAGGTAGGTAATTCAAGCATGCAAGCCTGAGCTCATAGACACAATGACACCTACACAAAAAGCTGAATAATTTTAACCAAATGGATTTGAGTCACACACTCATCCCCACACTTTTTCTTACATGGACTAAATCTTTCGTAGAGAGTTACCAAATTAATGAGAGTTAAACTTGTTTAATCAAGTCTCCATAGGAGTCTATTTGAATCTTCTTAAGATCACTCCAGTTTTTGCTTAGACCATACACTTTGGTTCCTCTGTATCTTCAAAGCTTGCCATTTTCTGGAGAAACCTGTCATACCTTAAAACACACTTTGCTTTAAGTCAAATAAAACACGTTCTTTTATAAGGTAGCAGAAGATGTCCAAAGTATACTGAAATTTAAAACTGGCTCCAGAGGTTTGGATGGCAAGACCTTTCTAAATACACATTGGCATGTCTGGTCTTCTACAAGTCATCTATTAGACTATGACAATCACCACAGCATTTGAAGTGCTATCACTTCCTCCTAAATCTTTTACTGAAGAATAGTTTTCTTCCAGCAAGTTAAATATATGCATATTAAAACAATCTATATTTTGGGCAAAGCCTGAGTAGAAGAATGACTTTTCGATCCACCCCAACTCTTCCAGTGATGAAAGTTTTTTTTCATGAAACCAGTCTTGTATTTCCACGTTGCTTAGGGTGTTCCCAGTTTAGCCAGTGCATTCTCTGTTCAGGTTCTTGGGATCTATGACTTCAAATCTTGTGTAGATAAGGCTGTGAATGGTTCCATTTTTTCACCTCTATCAGCAGATTCAGCACTCATCTTGGAAAAGAGGCTTCAGCTTTCCTCTGTGAAACTTGCTGCACTGAATTTCATTTTAAAAGTTCACAGTAAGATTCAGTGATGAAAGAATTGCATTACCTGAAAATACTAATATTTTCAAGTTGATACTTTTTTTTCCTCCCCAAAGACAAATGTATTTGCAACTTGCGTCTTAGGATCTTGCCTCCGGATAGAAGCAGAACATACTTTCAGTTAGCAAGACTGCACATTGTTCAAAATTTTGGTTACTGAAGTTAAATTAAGTCCAAGCTAATGTGCACTTAATGTTGGTTCTTCAGTTTCCTGGCTAGACAGGACCCAGATTTCTAGCAGAAAAGGAAGAAGCAGCATCTTTGTATCTTTGCTCTTCAAGAGTAAAATCTTTTCATTCCAGGCTTCACATGAAATACTCCTGTTTTCTCACTAATTCCTACTCACAGGGACATAGCACTTTTCTTCTGAGATTACTCTTAAGAGTTTAATGAAAAGCAACACACAGATCAAAAGGATACCAAACACCAGCACACACGGTGGCCTAAAGCTCTTAATTGTGAAACCTTGTTTGTAGCTACTCTGTTTTTACAGAACTTCAGCTACTATACTTAAGTTTTCTATGCGAGATCTCTGGCTGAACCTCAATTTAGCTTACAGCGTTTCCTGAAATGAAAGGTTTAAGCAGATCAGACGAAAAAAAAAAAAAAAAGTAATGGACTTGCTCAAACAAAAAGAAAGGTAAAAAAAGGTAACAATAAACAGTAAGAACATACAATGAGCAGATATAGGTATCATTCAGAAATGTTTGTTTCTCTTCAGCATTCAGACACAAAAAAGCAAGTAGAAATCTGTACACTAAAAGTAAGAACATTTGAAAGTCAACTATATTTATTGTAATGTCACAGACTTCTCTCTGTTGGCCTCCAAACTTACTCAATGCACACGATGATCTGTATCAAATAACAGGGTGCCTCTTCTTTGGCAAGATCCCACCTAACCTGCTACTTAAGTCAAAAACGATAGATCAGAAAAATAGAAGAGTGATTCTCCAGCATGACAGGCAGCTATTCTTGCCTCTTCCAGCGCTCCTTTTCTTGAGGTCACAGGACTACTACTACTACACAGTCTCTCAGGTTCTACCAAGTGCTAAGATGACAATTTGGTATCAGATTCTAGAAGCATGGCATATTTTCAATTAACTAATGTCAGCAAAAGTTGAATTTTGAACACAGCATTTTGCAGCCCACTAAGAACACAAGTCCAAGGCATCTCAACTTGTATAATTATATTCAGTGAATACTATTCATATAAAACTATCTTGGAATTTCATCTGTGGACTGGTATAATATGTACAATAACTCTGGAGGTGAATTCTCACTTGCCAAGAACTCATTTCTGCTGCTGCTCATCAAAAAAACCATAAAACCCCACAACATTTTCTGTACACTTGCACCAATATAAACAATAGACAGTAAATAATAAAAGAACCATTCCCTGAATGGGAATAAACCACCCCGCTCACAGAATGCCTATTGCCTATCAGTTCTTCATTTTAAACAAGTCAGAAGGGTCACAGAAAGACAGTATGATATATCCTTATACATACTAACTATATAAATACAGCTCCAGAAGCATATGAGTCAAGATTTAGTGTGCAGTATTAATTTATATACTTTCTCAACCTCAGGAAAATCCTTCAGCGATATTGTATGCAAAAAGCAATCACAGGAAGCCAAGCAGGCTACGCTTACAGGTCATCTTTATACATCAAGCTTTCAGAGTGTTAGCTTGTAAGTAGTTTTACAATGAAAGATCAGAAGAGCATTACTGACTGCATCTTTTAACAGTTCACCTTACCCACTCTACATTTCCAGGATTAATAAAAAAGGTTCCTACACAGTATATAGGGCTGCCCCCCCACCTAACTAACCACATAAGCCTGGACACACAGCTGTGCAGAGCTCAGTCTCAACTGTAAATGTCACTTTATAAACAAATAAATCTAGTCCTAAATACTGTATTGCACAGAGTAAGATTCTTAGGTAACTTCCACTTACATAGATCACTTCCACCACTCCATATTCCAGTTCACCTTTCTCCACATTCAGAAAAAAATGAAACGCATTGCAACTTTCCACTGGAAGTACCAGACCAAATATTACAGAAGTTTGATTAACTATAAGCAAGAATTGTACAACTGTACAACTTGACTATCAGTACTGTCTGATGAAGTCCAAACACTATTCAGCACCTAGCTTCATCTCAAATAAAAAATATTGACTGTACGTGAAACCTCTGGAAAACCAGAAGTAGCTGGTCTGGCCCAGCAACTACCAAAACCACTTTGATTTCAGAAGTGCCACACCTGGCAACATACAAGTCCTTCTACCTCCTGTACCTCCCATCTTGAACTTCACTCAGGTAACTCACATATCTGGCAGCTCATCTTTAACACAGATGTGGTGGTACTCTTCTTGCTTCTTCCTGACAGATGACATACTTGTAAGACATTTCCCTTCATTGCAAACATGAAAAAAACCCCTGAAGGTACAACTGGTTAGGGTGCAGAAACACAGACTATGAGTGGAGAAAAACAGGCAAAGACTTCAAAAGCTAAGACAACTAATACAAAGAAACAAAAAGAAAGAATTGCAGGGACTATCTGTGTTCACAAGTTATCGTAGATTAACTGAAGAAGGGGTTAGCCAACATACGTTATTTGTGCAATAGCAAATTCCTTTAAGAAAAATCTTCCACCATCTGATTTCATATAAACTTATAAAGTAAGCCACACTAAAGTAAATGTTGAAGTACATCTTTTCCTTTAGTCCAGATTACCTACTCAAATCAAAACTTAGTAATAACATAGCTAAAGCAAGTAACATTAACATTCACCTCAATGTCAGTAACTCTTGATGCAATGAGCACATTCTCCTCAGAGTTTCTATGAAAAAAAGACAAGTATTATAACTACAGATCCTTGCTCTAAGTTTTTCTTCAGTTATGAAAATGAACTATTCTCCTGTTCCAGTTCCTCAATACTGTCCAGAAATTCGATGATATAAAGTTTCTCACAGCTCTATGATTAGTTATTTTGAAAATTGTTTCATGCATGAGTAACAGTGATACACAATATCCTTTCTGCAGACGACCTGGTCAAGTCATTCAGGTTTAGGACACCTTCCTGTGTTGCAACAGCTGCAGGAATGATACCAAGTGATCTAGAAACTTGGAGGTTCCCTGAAGAGAATCTCAGGCTGGAGAGAAACATGAGATGCTGCTTCTCTGCCACAGGATGCAAACACCATTCCATGAGGAGGGCTAGGCTGTCCCACTCCTGCACTACAGTCTGGCCTTCCTCCCTTGGCCAAAAATGAACTAACCATGTGTAATCAGCAGTCTCTTTTCATAGTTGCATCGCATAGATTTCCTTCAAATAATATCAAGTCTAATTAGATTAACAACTAGAAAGTCGAGTGAGACAGCATACAAGATGTTGTTGAAACCTCTCCTTCTTCCTGGTTCGACTCTAAAAAGTTCCTTTAGCTCTGCTACACATGTTCCTGTAGGGTCTTATACCAACTTTCATTCTCCTGCTTCAGCAGTAAAAGTTACTATTAAAGCACTGCTCTTGTAAAAAAGAGCATCCTGAATAGCTAGAGGGCCCCCAAATCATTCTGTATTTCAAAAGTTGCCTAATAGGCAGATTTCCAAGCTGGTGTTTACAACCTTCCTCACTTTCCTTGCTGCTAGAGGACAGGAATATATTGTATGTCAGGAGCTCACAACAGCATACATAAACACACACACGCAATAACTAAAAGAAAAAGAAAATCTTCTTCACTTTTAGTTGTCCAGTGTTTCTTTAGGCATTTTAAAGCTAAAGAGAGGAAAGCTTCAAGCCAGAACCTGCTGCCACTTTTGAAGGCAGCCTCATTCAACTGCTCCACGAAGAAACAGTTTCTGCCAGCAGAAAACGTCTCTGACTTTCTCCAAATAGCGCTTGCCTACTACAAGCAAACTGTCAGAACTTCATCGGAATATTGCTTCTACTACGCTTGTCCCACTTGGTTTTCTCAGGGTTGACAGGCCCTAAGGAGAAAGTGATACATTACATGCTTTAACTGAGATACTAAAGCTCTACTGCAGTCAACTGCAGAACAACTTAGAAAACTCAGTCAACTTGAAAAAAGTCCCCTATCAATGGAATTCATGTAACAAACTCCCTTCCTTTTCCCCTGCTTCATGCAAGAAGAATGGAAGTAGACCATGTTAACCACGTCTGAGCAGGAAAACAACGTTCGCCTTCAAATATGAAGGTGTAGTTACTGTAGATACTCCTTTAATCTCTCCAAACAAGGAGGCTGTCTAAAATATCCTTCTACCTGACCTAGATGCAACAGAACACAGCAGAATCCTGCCCCAACTCAGCAGGGACTCAATGCACTGACATTACACAGTGCACTTCGGTCTGCTTTTGCATTTGTTCTGAGGCAAAAGAGTGGCAGTGCTTGTACCCACAAGCTAAACGTGAACTTCTCTTGCACGGGGTATACTTAGAGATCTGTTTACTAAGAGAGCAATTTTGATTAAAACTCGTAACAACTTGAGCTTAGCCTGAAGAATGCTCTCAAACGTCAGTATCTGAAAGTCATCTAAGTGTTACTTAGCGTGGTCAACTCATAAAAGACCCACCTACCCTCTTAGCATGCATCCAAGGACAACAGAGTGGCTGTTTTTATCTACAAGATACTCTTACCCTGAAGAGCACCTCTCCATACCCAATTCCAAGCAGCTAACTACACTCTGCAGATGACAGGATTGGCACTGTAGCAGTAAGCACCAAGTACTCAAGTACTTCTGTGACTCTTGCACTTCCCACATGCCAGATGATAGGTGGACAACTGTTTATTTTCGTTCCTAGCCACATTTACTAACTGTTAGATCACAAGCTGCAGTGTAGTCTTCAGCACACTTCCTTCCTCAGCCATACAAGCAACTTCTTTCCCCTTTTGTAGGCCCTCACCTAGATTCCCATCTGTTTGCCTCTGCTCCAGAAAGGCTCTCAATTAAAAAGACAGTCAGTTTTATTCTTCAAAACTGGCACAGCACAAAGAGGACTGTCATGGCTCACTTCAGATTTATTTTTGATGAACTGTCCTACAGGAGAGCTTAGGAACAAAACAGCACAATTTTAATTCCACTCAGAAAACTTATCTGGTGCACGTATATAGCAAGAAAAGCAAGTCACACAGTTACAGAAAAGACTATTGTTACCCCTCCTGCCCTCCCACAAGCTCTGTTTTTGCACTTAGAGACTTTCAACTCTGTTTTGCAGATTATTTCACCCCCAGGCAGACAGGTGCTCCAAGGAGGATCAGTTTTGCTGCAAAAGAGATACATGACATTTACACTGTACAGCACAACTCAAAATTTGGTTATCTAGCTACAGATAATGATAAAGCTTTACACTACAGTTGCAAGCTGAACTTGAAGTAGTTCATACCACTACAAGAAGCATCCCTGAAAATACACAGGTACCAAGGACTGCATCTAAATAGTTAAGTGGGTTTATTTGAAAAGCCTTTGATACGAACAGCCAAGGTTATCCCCACTCTTCCCTTAGCTCATTCCTAGATAGAATGAAGCCAACAGGATAGACTTTGAGCAAGCATAAAAAGAAAAAAGGTGATGAATAAAGAAAGTGAAAACACTTGAATGTAGCAGGATTTTTGTGGGCTTTTTTCCTATTATGTTTTTTTCCCTCAAAAGTTTGCAGTATTAACACAGAAGCAAGTCATCCAAAAGATGAACATTTGAGTAATTTTCCCATAGAGAATAAAAGAGACTATTCCGAAGGGAAATATATAGTAGCCATTCAAAACCAAATGTAAGACAATGTGATTGCTACACTGCCCTTTAATTATAATTTATGAAAAAGAAGAGTGTTTCCTGTCTTCTTTTTTATAACAGTAATTCCAATGTATATTTTACTGTGAGAGAATACTGAAAAGTCTTTGTCAAACACTGTCCACACATTTCATATTGGGGCAATATGTAGCCATTATATGCTGGAAACAACAAATTACACTAATCAAAATATCTAAATGCAAGAACGCACACATGACCTGTGCAATTTTGAAGCTGGGCATCTCTGAAATATCCTCTCTCTTGGAACCATAATGCCTTACTATTATAATTGAAAGGAGTATAGGAAAACTTTTTTGGTTTTTCTTCTTGTTAAATAATCCTTTAGAAGGATAACTCGTCCCTTTAAGAAGGAAAGGTGAGTAAAACCACACTGCCTTTTTTTTTTATAAGGAAATCTTGGTTTATTATCCTTTTTTGTAGCCCACAAAATCACCCAGGTTTGCTTTCATTCGCCCCTTTGCAAACTTCGCTGCCCTTCAATCACTTCCTCACCAAAACAGACAGAAGGGTAGGGGTTATCTCAGACTAATTAGACAGCTTTGGCGCAGGGAGCGTGGCTCAAATTCTTCCATTTGCTTTGACACGGGTGGGTAGGGGTGGGGGGTGTGTGTGCAGACGAACATCCCCATCACCCCCTTTTTCGGCGGTGACAAGCAGGAGGGCAGCTCGCTGCC
>VXBW01004069.1:1619665-1732425 GCA_013400375.1 Thinocorus orbignyianus | reverse complement strand
GGTTCGATACCCTTCTCTTGGGTGTCCCACAGAGGGGAGGGTGAAGGGAAAGGGTGGCCCTGGGTGGAAGCCTTGCCTGGAAACCCTGCTGGGCCGCGCCGTGGGGTTCTGCGGCCTCCCCTCCGGCCTGCTGCCACCGCCTGTGGGAAGGAAGGAGGCCCCGGGGTACCCACAGGCCCCTCGCCCGTGCAGTGCTGAGATTGAAACGTTTTTTCTTCGGGAATGGAGCCCCAGGAAAATGGGGGATGGAAAAGTGTGCGAAGGCTGGAGTCCAGAGGCCAGGGGTCATAGGAGCATGGGATGGTTAGAGTTGGAAGGGACCTTAAAGATCATCAAGTTCCAACCCCCCTGCCATGGGCAGGGACACCTCCCACCAGAGCAGGTTGCTCAAAGCCCCATCCAGCCTGGCCTTGAACACTTGCAGGGATGGGGCATCAACAGCTTCTCTGGGCAACCTGTTCCAGTGCCTCACCACCCTCACAGGAAAGGATTTCTTCCTAATATCCAATCTAAATCCTCCCTCTTCCAATTTAAAACCATTACCCCTTGTCCTATCACTACACTCCCTGACAAAGAGTCCCTCTCCAGTAGAAAAATGCCTTGCAGAACCAGAGTACCGAGCCTCTGATCTGTTCCTTGTCTCCAGCTCTGCACCTTGTGCTCTGTAGCAGCGCATCTGTCAGGATAACCTAAGTCCTGGCTGCCCAAGTTCTTGTTGGGATAACGCAAACCCCTCTCTCTCCAAGTACTCACTGGGACAACGCATTCCTCCTCCTCTCCAGTTCTCCTTGTAAACCCCCCGAGTAGGAACCATAGGTTAGTCACAGGTCAGAGGTAGGTCAAAAGCACATTGTGGTTGCCTTAAGTCACAGAATCAGACTCTTCATGGTTGGAAGGGACGTCTGAGATCATCATCAATTTACAACATCAAGAGCTAGAAGCATAAATGCCAGGGCAGTATTTCTTACATTTCCAAAAGGGTTTTGAGATCCGTTGGTGAAGTGTGTTTTAGAAATGCAATGTATTCCTATTTCTATGTGGATTACTGTGCCTTTGTATGTGAACTGTGTATCATTACCCCTGCTGATCCAAAGCAGGATACCCATTACCTGCAAATAATTACAATATTTCTCAGCCTTTCTTTTATTTCAGTCCTAAATAATGTAATTTTTCGGTACGAGTCTCACTAATATTTTCCAGTTACGAAGGGTTTAAGTAATAAAGGTTAAAAATAAACGAGCATTTATGTTTCTAGGAAACACTTAGTAAGCAAATAGTTAATGTGGTGCGTTCAGATAAAACTTCTGCTCAGAGGAAGTCCACAGCAGAGTGTGTAAAACTGACAGGAAGTTGCAGTGAGGCTTCTGGCAAGGAGAGTGGGTGTGGAGGAAGCACAGGCTTTCTGTTTGTAGCACAGAGATAGAAAAGGGATTAAAAAAAAAAAAGAAAAAAAAAAAGAGAGAGAGAGATTACATTTCCCTAAATTGTGTGATGGAAAGTTCCTTGCTATAAATGTTTGGAGACCATACAGCTTTGAATGAATATGTGAGGGACACTAGAGCTCAGAGCAAACAGAGTCAAAGAATGACCAGAGAAATTAGCTGCCCTTGTTAAGAGAAGTTTCATCTAGATTCAAGATATCCAGAAAGTGATTTAAAGCATTTAAAAATATTTTTCTTTGGAGTGTTGCTCCCACATCCCAAACGTCATAAAATCTCTTCCAAAGTCCAGACGAATCTCTCGGTGTTTTACAGCTTAAACCCTTGTGCAGTACTTTGATAATGAATCCCTGTAAATGACGGATAATGCAAGAGTGCTCAAGTTGTGAGAAATAAGTACGTAGAAATGAGTCCTTTCTCAGCAGGGCATCCTATGTGGGGTAAAAATCATTAATGAGAGATGTCAAAATAGACAATCTCTCAAATAAAATTCATAGGAGTAGCTCATGTAATTACTTAGCTGTATAGTGTGTTTACTCACCAGACAGAAAGCATCTCTATTTCTTTTGTCTTTTCTGTCAGTAGATTTTAGTATTGGCTCCCAGAAATATTCATTGCACAGAGGAAAGGAACAAACAGAAAGATACATCCTCTGCCCTCACGACATTCTTCAGTGAACTAGATTAATCACAAATAACAAACAGTGCTCCGGGAACAGATGTGTGTCATTACCGTAATAATATTTTACAGGGTGCCTTTAATTGCCCTGTGTTTTATAGGCAGGGGGGCAACTACTGCTCTTTGCTGTACAACAAGAAAACAGGAAGGGGCCTTTGGGAGTCTGAGTGAATCCTCAGTGAGCAGACCTTGGCGTTTTGGGTTTCATACAGGGGAATCTGAAACTCAGTATTTTAAAAGAAGTGTGCATACACGTATATACACATATGGTTTACTTAATATAGACGTGCTTGGAGATTGATTGCTGTAACTAGAAGAAATAGGCAATTAGGATCCATTCTGAGCAAGAGCCAGAGTGTTACCTTTTCCCAACTCTCTCAGCCACATACTTTGCATGTAAATCGGGCCCTTAAGTTTGGATTTTCCTATGAATCATCTAGCTAATCCTCAGTGCAATTCTTAAACCAGCTTTACTCACATCAGTGTGACTGGCGAATAGAAATTGGTTGTGCTTGTTAAGCATACTCACCCAGTACTCTACACGGCTTGTCCTGCTCAGCTTGCTAAGCGTTTCACATGTGCCTGACCTGCTTGCTGATGGTCCCTCAAGCAACTGTGCCGGTGCGGAGGTGTCCCTGGGACAGAGCAACTCCCCAGAGAACTGGGGAACGTGGAAGAAATGGGGGAGGTAGTGCTGAAGTACTGTTGCATTGAGTAGGAACAACAAAGGTGCACCAGCTTTTCTTAGCGGCCCTGCCTGTGCCTGGCATCGATCTTGAGTTTTCAAAAGAAGGAGGTCAAATACCCAGCCACTTGCTCACTAAATGAAAAAACAGCAGAGACCTGCTCATGCCTGTAAACCTTAATGACAAATAGACTTTTTCAAAGGACTGTAGCACTTGTCCTTTAGGCTGTAACTTGTGTCTCCCTATTTACCAGTTGCCTGCTTGTACTTCAAAAACCTCTTATTTCAAGGACTAGTGCTTAGCTGGAGCTAATTCAGCCTGCTCATCACTAAGACAGTGAGCTGTCCAGTAATGTTATGACTGTGAGGAACAGGAGGAACAGCTACAAGGGAACACAGAAGATCTTGTCTGGTGGAAAAAGAGGAGGAAAATGCTGACAGATGTTGTTTAAAGGTTTTGTGGGATTATTGAGTAGAGTAGGGGGAGTCCATAGATTATTTGGGGGAAACAAAGGAATATATTTTTTAAACGCCCTGCTTTAACAAGAGCTTCACAGGGCGGCCTTTGGTCACCTCCATGTAATTTTCCTAACTTTGCCTGCATTGTTTTCACTGGTGCTGCATGGGTGTTGGAGCGAAGAATGCGGCTCTATGTGTATTGCAGTTTCATTACTGCTGAAATACAGCCATCTCTGGGACAGAATGCAGAGCTGGCTTGCGCCAGCAAACTCTGAAGTTTAATGGGCATGGTGGTGCCAGGGAATGTTGTGCTGGCTGCATGCCAACTAGCTGTGAACTTTTCTAGAAATTCATCCTGAAGGGAAAAGAAATGTCATTTGGTTAACCTAGGGGGATTCTTTGCTTTCAGGGAGCAGGCAAAGTTCTTGTCTTTCCTGGTGAATGGACTGAAAGGGGGTGATTCTTAGCTTGGAAACTCAGTTGTTCCAGCAAGAGAGAGTTTACTATGTGCTTTGGATTGTGAAAAGCAATAAGGAGACGACGTCTCCAACACTAAAGAAAAATGTCTGTTATTTTTGAGACACAGATGCATGAGATGTCTTTATCATTCTTTATCCTTCCACATGACATTTTTTTTGGTATTGCTCCATACTCAGAGGATTTAGTCACGTAGAGTGGGAATACCTGCCTGCCCGAATAGCCCCTTGAGACATTTCAGAGACATGTCTTCCCCTGCAAACTCAATGCAGTTTCTTTGTTTCTTCGTGTCTGTTGATGCAGCTTCAGCCTGAGATTTTTACGCTGATAGTTATCAGTTCTAACAGTTCGTCATCTTCACTTCTGAAGTTCCCTTATGCAGTTCTGCATCTTAACCACTCTTCATTGCATCTTCTTGATATATTGCTATTTACTAATCAAAGTGGTTTAAACAGGCATTTAATCACAAGTTTGACTAAAACTTTACTCCAAGATTTTTTTCTCCCAATTCTTTTTCACTTTCCAGATGTTTACGTCATTGTTGAGGAGAGTCCTCAGTCACTTCCCCGCTCCTCTTCCTCCTCCAAAATATCTCGAATTAGTGCTTTTTCCTATCTCTTACGGATGTTCTATGACTCTTCCAGTTTATCTGGCAGTATCTCTTACTGGGCTAACCCTTTTCCCTGCCATTGGCCCAAATCCTAGTTGTTCATATAATAAAGCACTCCCTTTATCTTGTGACTTGCCTGCCTCCCCACCCTGTGATAACTGCATTGAGGAGCAAAATTTGCCTTTGTTTTTCTAAGCTGGAGAAGAACAGGCAATGGACACTACTGCAATCTGAATTGTAAATGTCAGCATTTATTTACAGGGGTCTCATTTTTTAATCTATTTTCTCCTGCCGTTGAGAGACTACTTTTTCTATCACTGCAGTTACTTCAGATAAAGCAAGGAATAGGTGTTTCACAACATGGCTGTTGTGAAAGCACAGTACTCTGAATTGGCAGAGGGATTCCAGAAAATGCCCCAAGCTTTGGAATTTAAACTTTTAAGGATTAATTTGGTAAAAGGAAAAGCTTACTTTATTTTATCTTGTGTTGAAAAGACCTTTCAAATTGCATTGGACATCCAGCTGATCAGATAATGAACAAGATTGTCACAGCAACATAAGTGTTTTAAAAGAGTAAATGAAGAATAATGTATCCAATTTGAACTAGAGAGGGAATGTAATTACCTGGAGCCAAATCTGTCCAGGATATGGGTGAATTCTCTCTCTCTCAGAAAAAAAAAAAAAAAGAAAAAAAAAGTCACACATATTTTAACAATTTCAAATTCTCAGAAGTTTTACTTCCCTCCTTTTCCAGGAGAACACTTTTAGCAGCACATGATGCAGAAAGAAAGTTACTATCTTCTGAATCACCAGCTCCTGTGATACCTGGGTAGTTCTTCAAAGTCTTCCATAAAAGGACCAGGAGAAGCAGCACTTAACTGGTGGCGACTGATACATTCACAATATAAATAGCAGTATAAAGTCCTAAACCAACACTAAGTTTCTCCCATTTATAATTCTGCACTTTTTCTGAGTATGTCCTTCTTCAACCTGTTACCAGATACTCTAGAATAATGCACTGAACGTGCCCGAGGAAAGACAGCTCTGGGACCTTGGTGACTGTCCCAGTCAAGCGTATGGGAGGTGGGTACTTCAGACTCTGCTTTACCAGAACATGAAAGTACAGAATTTTGACTTGGGAAGAGTGTTTATAACTGAATATCAGTACCAACTTTTTAACTGTCTTACCTTTCCTTTGTTCTTTGATTATTTTTTTTTTTATATATCATTACTCTTTTTTAGAATACTCGTGTATATCCAGATTCAGACTCTTCTGGAGACAAAGGAAAAGTTACTGTTGATTTTAATGAGCTTTATACCAGGACTTAAATTCAACCCTTGAGGGATATGCAACATTTAGCAATACTTGCATTTGAATATATATTCACTTCTGGTTTACGTCAATATTGAGACAGGAGCAAGTATATTTAATGATGACAGGTCTAAAAATATTGTGTTTTTTTGTCTTGCTTCCCCCAGCAGCAGAATTATATCCCAATTAACGTAGCAATTTACACTGAAATATAGATATGATTTTTCTCTGCTTCCTTTCATTTCTGTCCACTTCAGACTCAAGCCTTAATTAACACAGTGGGCCAAAAGCATTCACAGGGATCTCTTGAAATCATTAGTTATGTTAGCAGTTCATTAGTTTTGGTACTCGGTTTGGTTAGAAGAACAAAATGTACAGCACAGAAAGGAGAACTCATTTTGTAACTTCGTTAGATTGTTCTTCTTAGCTTTCTTTGTAGATATGGCCTTGTTCTGCCATATCTTTCCTCTGGCTGTTGCTGAAACTGCACTCAGGAAAGAGGTCTTAATGAGGGTTGTTAGAGCCTACACCAAAGAATACACATATTCCTTGTGTTTTAAAGCTAGCCAAAAAGCAGGGTACCTTTTTTGTTCTCCATTAATCTTTTTTGCAAAAAGAATGTGTTGTGGGTTTTTTAGCTGATAAAAATTTCTCTTTTACTTCTTTCTTAACAAGTCCATAAATGGCTATCCCCCCCCCCGCAAACAGCCATTTCATTGAAGTGTTTACCACTAATCCGACTGTGTATTTTAGTTGGTGGTTAATATTTTAGTGAAACTTTGTATCCCCCAAATAACCCACGTAAAACTATGGAAATGTGATAAGCTTGCTGGTCCTGGATGAGTGTGTATATTCAAACCATCTTTAAATAAGTTGCTCCGTTTGCCACAGACCGTGGCTCACAGTCTGATCTGGAGAAGTTCTGACATGTTTTCGTGTCGTATGGGTGCTATGATAATCAATGGCCTTGGAGCTGTGCAGAGGTGTGTTGATGTCCCTCTCTGCCTCCCCTTGCTCCCTCCCCCCACACTCGTTGCAGCTTGCTTGGTTCATTTCAGGCTGTATTTCAGGGTGGTTTTTCAGCTAGTAGGCCTACAACCTATTGGACCCTTTCTGCTGTCACTTTCAAAAGGACTCCGGAGTCAAATCCTCTCTTGTTCCTTAACTGGCCTGAGGGTTTGAGTAGATTACTTGTGTAATAGATTTGTTTTATTAATCCTTTCGTTTTATGACTGCTATACTATGCAGCTCTGCAAAGCTTCAAATTGAAGACTTCATAATGTCCTATTCCCATGAGATGCTTCTATTGTTATATTCAATTTTTATCAATAAAAATGGGCATTTGAAATGAAGATGCTGTCCTCTCCAAACCTTTCTTACAAATTCAGAGTTCCCCCAAGGTCCCAAGCCTTTTAACTACCTCTGTGCTACACAGAATCTTCTATTACAACCTCAAGCATCATAAAATTTATTCTAATTTGAACTCCAGACAGCATTTTAACATTCAGAGGAGCCTGGGTGAAGAGGAGTCCTGTGAATCACTACCAAAGATAGGGATGGACTGGAAGCTGTAGCCCTGGTGTTGCTTTTCCTTGCGTGAAGGCGATACTCCTGTTGCCCTGGTGCTGTTTCACACACTGAGGTGATACTCCACAGGCTACGCTGGTTGTGCAGCCGGTTTGCGTGCTGTGTGGCATTTCCAAGTTCAGTTCAAGTAAAAGAAAACACGGAGCCATGATTTTAATGATGTATCATAAAACAAAACGTCTATTTTTATTTTTATTTTTAAATGGTATTGCCACTTGAGTGGTTAGTTTTGCTCCCTGTTTTTCCTTACTTGTTTTCTGCATTCTTCCTTTTCCTTCTACTCTTGCTTTTCCTTAAAAAGTGAACAAATTATGAGAGTTTCAGTCTCCAGTGAGGACACAATGAATTGCAGTAACGGATTTCATGCTGTCTTTCTCTAACTCATATAGTTTTGCCTAACCTCTACTATATATAATTTCTTTATTTTATAAGACAGCAACTTTCCCCCTCCTCCTCTCTTCTTCTCTTTATCTTTTATCTTGTCTCCTTTTTTATTTTAACAAAGCAGTTTAAAGATTACAAGTTAGTTTTGGGGTGGGGTTGTGTGATATAATCAACTACAAGATAGTCTTTACATTTCCTTTCATCCACTACAATACTGAAATTTGTGCTCAGAGATCAGCATTTTCTCGTACTTTATTTCTTTTTGCTCCTTCAGTGACACTAAAAGAGAGGGCTGTAGCTTTTTTCCTGAAAACACTCTTAGATTAGCACAATGTTATTGAACAATTTTGGTACATAACATTGGATAGAGAGAAAGAGCAGTACCTTGGAGATAACAGTCATTTTATAGCCAGTTCTTGTGAATAGCTTTTTATTGTTTAGCTGATTTTTTTTGTGTCTGTCTTTGGGCATTCAGTAATGGAGGAAAAGCCCTCAGGAGGGAATCCTTCCTTTTATAGAAGAAGTTCTGAAGCGCTTCAGGCTTTCCCAGGTTGGCCCACGTCCTGCTCTCCCTATATCTGCCCTGTTCCAGGCATAACATCGTATTTTAATTCCCAGGAACACTCTGTGCGTGGTTTAGGCTGTTCGTGAAGGCTGCTTGTGTGAGGATTGCAGTATATGGACACATCGGCTCCAGAATGTGAGCAGAGCTGCCCACATTATTCAACGTACAGAGAACACCGAGTGTCATCAGTTCACTGGGCCGGTAATTCTCAGAATTCCATACTCTGCTTCTGCTCTAGCTGGGGTGTGATGAGGTGGCTCTCAGATTGTGAGGGAGGACAGTGTCATGACTGCTTGCCATATATATGCATTCATGACACCTGTGTTGAAAAGCTGTGCACACACCAGTCCAATTTACACTCAGGAAATGTATTTTTTAAATGCTCTGTAGGAAGCTACGTATTCACACCAGAATCATGAACAATTCTATCATATAACAAGCCTGTCAGCTCGTTACAGCTTGTTTCAGGTTTGTTAGTGTATTTCCTAGTACTAGGCAGCTTGGCCTATAATTAGGAATCCTAACCACCACTAATAAATCTCAACTCTGTTTTCTTTCAGAGTGTATCACTGGTGAAAAGCTTACCAGCTGAACCCATATGGAAACAGTCATTTCCCTAAAGGACAGTTAAAAACATTATATACCCTGTGTCCTATGGTTTGGTACCAGTATCACATAAAATAATGTAGTTACATGAAAATATTTACCATTACTTTCTAAGACGGACGGATCAACTTCAATTCCACCCTCCTGTATATGCAATCCCATAATATATAAACAAATTACAAAATTCATCAAAGAATATTAAGTACATGTCCAAAGTGCAATTGAACTAATTGGTTATTTGCTTACCCACACACTTCATAAACACATATATGGAGACAAATAAACAAGTAAGCAATTTTTCAGATACCAGTTTCCTAATAATTTTTGTAATAGATTTTGAGTGACAGCGGTAATAATATTTGGGAAAATGCAGCATACCTATATGCATGTAAATGTACAGATGGGATTGGTCTGGGAATCCTATTTTTGAATTTCCACACTTCTTTGCAATGAAATGTTTGACCTTCATGATGTATTAATATACAGATTTTTTTTCTTTTTTTTTTTAATTTAATATACCGATGAAATTGGGGCAGAGAACACAGATGACTGCCTCTGAGCCCTCAGGCTCCTGATTATCTCAGGATAACTGTGCCTTCCTGGAGTTGCTCAACTGCTGCATTAACAGTCTTTACTGTGAAGAAAGCAGCGTTAGATAAACATCATTCAGAGGGATATCTCTAATTGTTTGAGCCTACAGAAATAATTTGCCCCAAGCATCAGCAGTAGAGAGGTGCAGTTTTCAGATCATCAAGAAATATCTTTGGCGAGTATCAGCTCAGTGCTGTGTCATCTGCTTATTTTAATTGACACTGAATGTATCACTTACTCATTCTAACGTATTTACAAATCTTGATTAACTCACAATAGTTAAATGTCAATATATTTATAGCGGTTGCGGTTTTATAGGCTAGGGGTTACCTGCCTTTTTGTGTGTGGATCCCTCATCAGAGACAGTAAAGGACATTTATTTATGCCTAGGTGTTGGCTAGAGCCAGCAAACAGCTGCCAGCAGCTGAGCATGGCACTGGGAAGATGCAGTGCCCAACAGAGGTATCTCAGGAGGTATCTTCACTCCCTGATTAAGCAGCTTTTCAGAGCAAGTCACCATCCTCATGCTTGCAGTCGCAACAGAGCACATCTAGGGAGTGAGGAGCTTCTAAGCCTCGCAAGGCCACCACAACTAACTCCACTGGAGCAGGAGACCTTGCAGTTGACCGCTCTCTGTGTATTGTTGACAAGAGGTGTTTTGAAGATGACCCTCTTTGCCTCTCAGCTTTATATTTTTTGGCGTGTTTGCTCTTTTTTACCCATTCACCATTTCGTCCTGCTGCTTGTGTCACCCACATCTTCTGATAAATGTCCTGCCATTTTCCCCTTGCTCAAGTGCAGAATCTGTGCACCCAGCGTCACTGCACTTGGAACTCATGTAACTGTCAGCTCAGAACATCTATATATATACCCTACAAGAAGCTTAAGTGTTGGGGTGCTTGCAAACTTTAACTGGAAGTTCTGTCCCCCATAAGTGAGGCCGCTATTCCAGTAAATTGCATCTATTTCTGCTGCGTAAAACTAGGGAAAGATTTGTTTTCTGGGACCTTACCGTGTTTCCAGATTAATTGCATCCAAATGAAATAGAAGGTGCTGATACTATACTGGCAATCTCAGGTGTTCCTGTCTCACCTACTGAACGACAAGTTCTGTTATATTTCCTCATGGATAACAAGTGGCTTGATGGAAGTTCCTGGATGTTGGGATCTATATGAATACAGTAAAAATCAAAGTCATTCTGTGAAGGAAAGAAAAGAAAATATAATTTGATTGTTCATTTTTTCCCCCTGTTTTTTGGGGGGCAGTTTTATGGTAATCTCTCCTCATAAATACTTTCTCACTAACAATTTGGATTTTGATAGAATATTCTATAGCACTGACTTTCCATCAGAATCTATGTCTAGGCTGTATTTTATACACTTTTATTTAGATTGTCTCTCTTGTCTCAAGGGAATTTAGTTTGAACTAGCATAGCTCCTTGTATTTTTTTATTTCTCCATTTTTTTATTCATATGTGCCTCAAAATATCATACCCTACATCAAAATATCCATCTATCCCTTGTGCATATATGTATAAATCACATGCATATATAGTAATGTATGCCAGTTTTTTATGCATCAAGCCTTATTTTACCAACACAATGCCTGTGCTTACACATACCCATAGCATGTATAATTATTATATAGGGCTGTGTAATAATAATAGTAATTACAAGTGTGTATAAACGTATGTGATGAGAAAGATCCTAAGAGGATTGTAACAACATGCTAGCTATTACTACTGGCACTTATTTGCAGAGAGAAAATTGACCAAAATAACTGTAGTGGATTACGTGGGCCTGAAAAAGCTGTTCTGGAATTGGCGTTATAATTAAAATACATACCTTACTTTAATCCAGAGGAACGTGACGAGGTACAGAAACCTCATTATTATTACTAATAGATTCCCCGCAAGTTGAGAGATGCACATTGTGAACATTTATCTGTAGGCAGAAGCCAGTGTGTGCTTACATTGCCACAGAAAGGCGTTAACGCTTCTGCTCCAACATTGTGGTTTGTGAACATTGACGGCTTCTGAACCCTCTTCTCTTTCCAGAGCGAGCACTCACAAATCTACTGTAGGAAGAGATAAATAGCTAGACTTCAGTCCCAGCTCCTCTGAACGGCTCATTCAGAAGCACTCGTCTTTATTGACATTTTATCCCCAGGCTGTTATCACTGAAAGGAAGCGGGGACGCGACTTCCCTGTTTCCCACTGCCGGCTCCCCAGGTTGTGCAGAGATCCGCAGCCACAATAGGCTGTAGTTGTCTTTCAGCAGCAAACACGAAACAGGCCATAGCTACAACAAACAGAGAAAGAGGAATAATAATAATAATGATAAACTCAGCTACTCTCAAGCTGAGATAGATCCACGAAGTGCCACTGGTATTTTGGTTGCAAGATGATGAGATGCGAACTTGTTTAAATGATACAAAGCAATCCATTAAAATTGTACTAATTAAAATGAGAAGGGTGTCAGACCAAGCCCTTTTGCATCATGGATATTGTCTGTGAGGTTCTAAAGTCTGAAAATCATTTGTTCAGTCTTTGAAAGAATGTTTTTATCAGTGCAAAGTTCAGCAGTTTAACGATACCTGCATTCTATGCAACATGTAGTCCTCCATTTAGACAAATCGAGGGTTTGATCTCATATTTATGACCAAGCTAAAACTTTCAGAGCTCTGAGTGCACAAGGAATGCATAATCAGATTTTAAGAGACTCATATCTTCAGGTCACAGCTGGCTTGAATATCCCTTAACAACATCTATTCCTAAGGCTTCCTCCCAGCTCAGAGGGAGAGGAAAAGATACTAATTAAGGGTGCTGCGCCAGTTCATACCAGCCAAAGATCCAACCTAATAGTTATAGTCCACAATAGAAAGAAGAGTCTTGATGGAGATCTCCAGGATACATATGCTAATTATCCTGAAGATAATTATGAGGTGCAATGGTAGGAGATGATGAGTACTCCTTACTCACACTGGCACCTGTAGGCCAAGTGTAAAATGGTGCTGGCTCCTTCATACTGGCAGATAAAGTAGTAACATGAGAATCAAAGATACCCAGCAATGCTGAGGAAAAGGGCCTGTGTGAAAACTGTGTATATTAAGCAGCAGCTCTTCGGAGCAGAGCAGGAATTTTTAGATTTATGTTGATATGCCAAACGTGGTGCAAGAAACTGGCTGCTGGATTTCAAGTAATGAAAACTTTTTATCACTTTCTCCTGACCTGTCACAGTAATCTAATATTTCTTGCAGGTTTCTCCAGTCCATGTGTTCTATATTGTCCCCATGGGATTTTCCCTGTGATCTGTTTGCGATGTCAGTCTGCTGAAAAGTTTCCTCTGGACCTGAAGACAACTTGGCCATGGGGCCTGCTGTGGCCGTCCTGCGGATCTTTTGCCCAAGTGCCACAGAAACTTTCCCGTGTGCTCTCAGTATATTTATAGCGTGGGACACTGCAACAGAGAGAGAGTGGGGTTGTGAGCTTAAATTGAAGTTTACTCTGTCATCAAAAACAACATTTCTGAAAAGATTTAAGTCCAGAAGCACATAAGAAGTGCCCTACGAGGTCAGACTGATAATCTGAATGGTCCTGTGTTCTGCCTTTGACACAGATGGGAGACATTGTGCAGGTGGAAGAGCCAGTGAGCCCTGACACCTTCTGTGGTCCGTTCCACACACGTACCTCCAGCATCCAGAACTGTTGTACTAGGAGTGTTGGAGGATACCAGGTCCTTTTGATACACATTTATGGACCTGTTGTCTGTGCATGCGTTAGAAGTTGTTCAACTGTTGTCCAGCTGAAATCTAACTACGTATCTGAAAATACTTGGAAACTCAGTGTGAGGTTTTCCAGTAATGTTATTCACTAAATAGTCAGTTTTATCACCATGAAGACAAACCTCAGGAAAAGACAAATACATTTCTTTCTCTTGCTTCTTGGACTATACCTTTTTCCTTTGAGTTCCTTGGTTCCATCCCTTTATTTGTAGTATTTCATTGTATTACTGTTGCTGTTTGAATCCTGCAAGATTCCCGGTCTACCTCTTTGTACACATTTCCTTCTTTCAGTTCCTGAATGTTTTTTGCGTGTTAGATTTTCAGTATTTCTTTTTTGTTCTTTTCTGGTTCTTGTACTCTTGTTTCCTTTCACACTGCACATCCATCTTGTAAAGCAAACAGCTTAATGCCATCTACCCCAGTGCATTATACTGCATTTATTTCACCAAGATTTTTCTAAGTAGTTCTCAGAAAAAAAGTTCTGCGACTTGTGTATTAACTGTATATCATATGGGGCTTCTCATGTGGCCAAAATTCAGAGGCAGTCCATTGATCTCCATCTGGGACTTCTGGACCTTTAAGTGTTAGTAAGTCTCAGTGGCCAAGTGTGGAAGAACCAGATCAGGCCCAAGACTGACCTGGTGCCTAAAGCAGTCCCAATTTAGTGGCACATGTCCACACTTCACTTGTAGACAATTTGTGCTCACTGCAAGATCAGGCTGGTAGGACCCTTGCCCCTGCTGTCCTGCTAGAGATCATACCAGGACCTCTCCAGGGAGGACCAGGGCGATGTGTGGGCTCTGTGTCCAGAGACATTGCTCTGATGACCACGAGGCCATGGAGTTCCATCTGCTTGCCTTCCTCAGTGCCTAGGAAAGTGCAGGGTGTGGTGGGGTGGTTCCCAGGCTGGGCATTCAAAGCCAGGCATGAGGGCACAAGGCAGCTGGGGTAGCTCAACCGGATCGGAGCCAGCAGCTACACAGTGTGCTGTGCTACAGCATTTCCTTCTGCCTGGCCTTACGATCACTCCTCCTCTGCTGCTGAGATACTGTCAGCAGTTTTAAAGCTGCCTGAAAGCTGGCTGTTGGTGATCGTGAGGAGTGGAAGGGACAGAGCTTAAACTTGCCATCAGGTTTTCCACTGAGTAGAGTCTGTCCGTATCTACAAGTTCACAGTCCTTCATTATGTATGTCCACGTAAATCAGAACCTTAATGTCCACATAAAGCTGAACCTTGATTTATTAAGTGAGCTGCAAAAAACCTATCTCCTTTTCTAACATGCACATTTAAAGAGTTCTGCCAATAAACTAAAAATGTCCTCCAAAATACTTTTCATTCCCCAGGGATTAAAAGCTTCATTTTATTTTGATTTTTTCCCCCCAACTTTGTACAGGTATATCAACCTTCCCTGTACACCTTTCAAAGCTACAGTCTGTAAGCAGCTCTGCCCTGCAGACACAGTTACAGGGAAGGCCACAAACCTTTTATAAGACAGATATTATTGAAAGATACTTTCAAAGTAGCAAAGTACGCTTTGGGTACTATTCTTCCCTAGCTTTGCTGCTGGGGGAATTATGCAGATTGCCTTAACTATTCAATATCTCCTCCGGTACAGGGAAAAGTTAGACCTAAGTCCTTGTTTCCTTCCTGGTGAAGGTGCAGACCTGCTTCATGCAGTAAAAAGGAATATGTTTGTCTCTACTCCCTGTACAAGACCTTCCTTTAATTTTTTACCAGGGTATCACGGGAAGGTCAGACGAAATCTGGCCCTAGAGCATTTAATCTGACTCATTTTTTTGTACAGCTTCTTTCATGTAAACAGTACAGTAAAGCACTTTGCAGAACAAAGGAGTATTTGAGAAGCCTGCTAAAGATATTGGGTTCATTAGATTCACATAAGGCCAGATTCTGTCCTTCAGGACACACCTTTCATTAGGAGTTAGATCATGCATCCGGGGAATGGAAATTATCCTTTAATGCAGTTGTATCAAAGAGATTCCACTTGACAGTTTTCTCATTTCTTTCCACAATTAGAAATGCTAAGAAAAGCCCTAGAAAAATGGTTAGTTTTTCCTTTGATTTATTCCATCTCTCAGGCTTGTTGCTTAATTTTTCAAAAATTCTGTATGACCATAGGAGAGCCCTGTTTCTATTGGCAAATGGCTAACTTTCCTCTCCTGGCTTTGCTCTCCCACAATAACCAGCTCTTCAAAGTTATTTCTTGGCCTCTGCAGAAGGAGAAGGAAGATGTTGCAGGAAGGGACCTGCTTGTTGGTGTTAATGTCCCAGTGTTTGTTTCTCTGAGTTGGCCAGGTCTTCCTTGCAAAAACAGGGGTAGGGAGTGGAAAGGCTTTGTTGTGTTAAGCAGGTGATATGGGAGGTTGGAGAGGCAGATGGTATCACCAGGACAAAAGGAGATGAGGCAAAACTGAAGATAAAAAATTAGTAAATGTGCTAACAGCACTGGGCTGCAACTCATCATCTGACATCCCTAAAACAGCAATTCTGCTTGTTGGAAGACTGGAGAAGAACGGACCACAGAAAGCGCCTGGACTCTCTCATGCTTTCCATGAACAACGTGTTCCACTGCCAGTGTTGAAGACAGAATACTGGATGAGATGGATCATTAGTTTGACTTAGTGGGATGTTCTTGCTGCTCTTAATTAGGGTCTGATACTTGAAATTATTGTTGCTTTTCAGTGAAAATTTTGTAGCACTCAGTTTGTAATAGCAATAAATCAAGTTAAATAAGCAGAAGTCATGTTTGTCCTAGTTTTTGTTGCCATAGGATGATTTTCTATCTCGTAGGTGTTCCTCTTTACTGTCCACTTGCAACATGTCATATAACTACTGGTGTCTCACTCTGTATTTCTGAGGGGGTGCATCAGAAAGGCACTGCCTGAAGGGAGAGAGAGAGTGAGAGAGAGCTGGAAACAGATAATGTACCAGATGTAGGCTCATTCTTTTAAAATCTGAAATTTCTGTTCCAATTAAAAAAAAAAAAAAAATCTAGGTTTTATTCCAGGTAGAAGGGTGATCAAGTCTGACAGTGATTTTTTTTCAGATTCGTATTCAGTTATCAATCTGATTTACCTCACTTAATCCCTTTGGAAATTGTATCTGACCTAATTTTTTCAGCAGTGACTCTTACGGCAAGAACAAATAATAGAGGTGACCCTGTGCATTCCTGCCATATCTCTTTCTCTGTAATGTGGATTATTCTAGTTTCAGTCCAGATTCATCTGTGAAAAGACAAAGTCAAAGATCAGTTCAAAGCAGCCGATATGTTCCTGCAAATTCACATTTGGCAGGACTGTAAGTGGGTAAATATTGCCAACATGTATCGATTGCTTTTTCTGCTTCAGCCAACAGACCCAAAGTTTCGTGCCAAATACTTGCTTTTTGTAAATGGCACCTCACATTGCCTGGTGTTGCCTGAGCTGTATCAATTCACCACAGACCTCACCTGTTCTGAGAGTGTTACTGGCTCTGTAGGGGATTCTGTTTTTTTCAACAACAGATTTCATGGTTCCCCCTTTAATCCAAATTTAGCAGAGAAACAGACTGCTAATAGCAAGACTTCCAGTGATGGCCATTTGCCCTGTTTTAGGGAGTTGTCTGTTTCTTAAATCGCTGTGGTACTGCAAGGTGGAAACCTTATAAATTGCTTTTGTCTCTCTTGGGCCATTATTATTTCTCTGTGTGTGCGTGTGTGAGTGTTTGTGTAACCTGATAACCGGTCTCCTCTGTTAATGTGTCTTCTGTGTGGCTCCTGCTGCAGCCAGCAGCTGAGCTGCCCTCACTGCCCATGGTGGCTGATGGAGAATGCTCAGAATTCAACAAGTGTCCGCTGGCTCAGCTGCTTTTTTTATCCCCTACAAAGGCAGGCCTGCAGCGCGGAGGGAAGCGTGCTCTGCTCCAGGCAGCAGTATTCCGGGTTGCTGGTGGTTGTGAGGGAGAGGCTGGTTTGGATTCAGTGACAGATGGAAAAAAAAGATAACGTTTCCCCAAAGAACTTCTTTCCCTTTGCCAGAAACAGACCTGATTTATGAAAAGAACTACAGAGCTAGATGCTGTTGTGTCATGGAGGCATAGAAGCTGAGAAAAGGAAATGTTTTATTGAGTGATATTGTTCCTACAAGGGTTATAAAATAACTACCCTTTCTAACATGATGAGGTCTTAATAGATCCAGTATCAATGTCCTAGGGCACTATGGAAATGTGGCAAAGAGCTATACCCTGCTTTAAGAAAGACACAGGCTATTTGAAGAAGATCTGGAAATCCATTATTGCTGGTTTTTACATGACATTGGTGGTTATAGTGAAGAACTGTATGAATAAACAAAATCAATAATGTAAGATAAACGCCTCCTTTACCAGCAACCGCTGCATGAAGTAGTTCATTTAAGAATCCTTTGCTGGACTGGAAGTTATGCAGTGACTTATAAATGCTTTCACTATTAGTTCTTTTTCTGCTGTGGTCATCAATCAGCTCAAACTTTCATTTAGCTTACTGTTACGAAGAAAATCGTGCCCATTGTATTGTGTAGTTGCAGCGTGATGGACCCTTCTTCGTCTCACCTAACTCTTTCTCAGTGCATATGTGTAGTGGCAATGAAGGAAATTATTTTAATAGCTCCTGGCCTAGTGAGCATTACCTCCCTTAGCTGATGGTACTGAGAATAGCCCACCTGGAAGAGCAGCTAGAAAAGGCTTGAACACCATCCCTTCACCCCACAGTTTTTCTTTTCCCCGTTCCCCAAAACGGGCTTGAAGTAGGAGTGATTTAACTCCATAACGAGATTCCTAGTGATTTGATCAGTCCCTCAAACAGAAGAAATATCATCTTCAGTTTCAAAGTGTTTGAGGTGCTAAAAGCCTTGGGTTTTTGTTTGCTTGTTTATTAACTTTTTTATTTTTAAATGGAGGGAAACTGAGGCAGAAAGGAACAGTAGCATGAAGGACAGAACTTCAAGGCTTTCGCAGAGTGGTCTTCCTCCCTTTTTATGCAGGGGGATGTAGAGATCCTCGTGTGGGGTCCTTGTGAAAGGATGGGTGGTGCAAGCTGCTGATTAACTGTTTTGAATGAGCTTGCAGCTCTGCAGTTGGAGGGCTAATGGGTAAGGAATTATTACCTGCTCTTGGATCTCAATTATGCAATCTTTGTCTCTGGTCTTCTGCGAAGCAAGAAAATTGAAGCAGAAATGAAATTTATTAGCAGGACAAGCTGCATTATGAATGTGGTAAATGCTGATATCTTATTGCAAATGAGGTATTTGCTAAATAGAAATGCTTTTAAAACAGTATAATCCTTCACTGTCCCTCCAGGACAAACAACTGGAGAGCAGTGATTGCAGAAATCATTTAGGTCATGCAAATCGAGCTCTAGCAGCAGTGTTTCATGCAGTGAGAAGAGAAGGCTAGACTGTCCTATTCAGAGGACTTGTAACGATAAAACACGATTAAAATGACTTAGAAGAAATTACCAAGTGGGGTCAAGAAGGGCTAAGAAGGGCAGGCTGATCATGGAAATGTGTTTTTAAATGGACTAATTCCAAGGGAGTATGTTTATCATAGTCACACGTAAATGACCGAACAATAATCACACCAAAATTATGTGAAAATTATAGCCCTTACAGGGTCTGAGGGTAGTCGAGTAGCTTTTTATATACAGACCTGATTTACATCAAGTGACACAGGGGTCTAAAACTCTCATGCAATGTTTTCACAAGAGATGACAATCAGCTTTCTCCTGGACTTAAATTTAAATGTCACTTGGAGAACTATCAAGTTACCCAACATTGTACGGTGTAAGCAGAATGTAACAAAAGGTACTGCAGCTAATGCTGCTGCAGTGAGCTTTATTGTGCAGGGGAGCCAGCTCTGTCATTTGCAGATCCTGGAGATGAATTTCCTTCACAGCGGCGCTGGCCTGCCGCTCCAGCTGAATGAAGTGTAATTGCTTTCTTTAATGGAACTAAACAGTCTGGGATATTTTTTATGTGTGGCAATACCTGCAGGAAACGTATCAAATGCCCTGTTTGGTTACAACAGTCTGTGCATGGGCCCTTCGCAACTTGGAGAGCATTGACTCTTTGGTGTCACTGCACAGCAGAGCTGAGAAGTACCTCTTTATAAGCTAATGGTTATAAACCAGATTGAACAGCAAGCTGTCTCTTGGCAAACACCAACGAGCATGTCTGTTCCTCCTCCCCCCTCCTCCCTGGCCACCCCTTGCTTCAATTCTCAGAATTATTTCTATTTCTGTCTCTTGGAGGTTTTGGTGCCGAGGGCCCAAGGGCGGTTCTGGCGCATACAACTCCCCAAAGTCAGTGACACCAGCCTGAAATGATGTGCTCCTCCGACTGCTGACGCTCAGCTTCAGACTTGCCAGCTCCAAATTGGGTTCTGAGGAATGCAGATTTTTGATGAGCTACCAAAGGGGGAAAAATGGTTGGCTTTGGGGTTACATCAGCCGCTTCCCAGCCTTCCTCACCAATGGTACGGACAAGGAAAGGTTCAGGAGAACAATGGTGATGGCTAGCATGAAAAGGAAGGGACTGTCCTTGGCCTGGCCATGGTGTTGTAGCAGGAGAAGTGAGAAGCCAGTTAGATCTCTACCCAGCAGTATGACGAAGAGCACAGCAGCTAATGACCTATGAGGTATTACTGTGACAACCCATGAGGCAGCAGCATGCTGGAAACACAGTACAGAAGCGTAAAGCCCAAAATCAGAGGAGAAAAAAAATAAATATAAAAAACGTGAAAGAAAGGAAAAAGGAAATGCAACAGAAGCAAGAGCGAATGAAAGGGTCCAAATACAATTTGAAAGGATAGGGAGAAAAAAAGGAGTAGGTAGTGATGGGGCACCACGATAGATGCATAATCAGAAATGAAGTGGCTGATAGCCTGAAAAATAGTTAACAAGATATCAGGATGTGGTGCTTTCACACCAAAGACCCGGGGTTGTTTTGGGTGGGGTTTTTTATTCTGACTATAACCATCTCAAAGTTAGGTGTTCAGTCTGAGGAGGTCTCCTAGGCTCTGTAGTTGGCAGAGACAAGTATGAGGGGAGGCTCAGTTGCTCTGCAGTCAGCATGGATGCAGTGGCTACACAGATGTTTCCTTTGCTGTCGGTGATGGCTTTAATTAAACTGCAGCTCTTTTTGTCTCCTTGCCTTCTCGCTTCTCCGCACTGTTGTACAACTGGTGCTAGTGAAGCTGTTGTTGGGGGTGTGTGCAGTGAATTGTGTTGGGAAATCCAGGAGAACTCCTGTGAGTCCCCGTTGGTCATTTGATCTGGTGGTCACTGAGCGACCACACAGTGGTCAGTTTTGCTGGCCTGCTGAAGGAATCTTGTTGAGGGGGAAAAATGGGTGGCTAAAATGTAGAGATCTGGTTAAGCTGTCACTACCAGTGGAAAAGCTGCCCATTTGCTCTGCTGCAAGATGGTGAGTCACTTATCCATTGGAGGTGTCTCAGGGCAAAGAGTTCTGATGGCTATCCTAGCCTAGCAGCCTCGCTTCTTCATGGCTGTACTCTTTGCAACTAGCATTTTGTATCAATTACTCATGTTGCAACCTATTTAGGGTGCTAAATTCATAGCAACAGAGTTAGCTTCATGACAGAGTGGTCCAGGAGAGCATGAGGGAGCTGCTCCCCAGAAGTGCTGGCTGGTTGTGGTGGGCCATGGTTTTGCATGGCTGGGGGGATGTTGCACACACTGACACTGTGTGATCGCTGTGTGGCTCTGAGGTCTTTCACAATGTCAAACAACATTTCATATGACAGGAGTTCAGTTCTGTAAGGTCTCCCATATTCTCCCTGCTACTGTCATTTTCCCTCTGGGCGAATCGCTTTGGCAGAGTAAACAGCGCCCTTGTCAGCTACCTTTTGTATTTGAAAACTTCATATATACAAATTTGCAATAACTAATTACAGAAAGGAAATTCCATTGCAGCAGCTGTCAGAGGCCAGTGAAAATTAATAGAAGCCAGTTCAGTGAAAACGGTCTTCATTTGAAACAGCTAAAATGCACGGTTGATTTAAGTTTCTGGCCAGCTTGGATTAAGTAATCTACGCTGGGCACAGACCTTCAGCCGTCACTGCACTGCTAATGAGTGAAACAATTCTCTTATTATAAAATCATTATCAGTCAATAAAATGAGCTCAAACCACAAAATAGGAGCAAAGTTCAGGGATCTGAGAATTTATAGTCTAGCCCCATCACTGAAAATGTCAAGAAATTAAAAGAAGCTCTACATAAGTCGCCACACAGTGGAACCCAACACACAAAACCAATTCCCAAGCGCCGTGGAAATGCTCATGGAGTCTTCTGAAACAAAATGCTGTTTCTAAGGTGAAAGAATGGGGCCTTAATCTTTGCTCCCAGCTCTTCATGCCCACTTTAATTCTATAAGTGTGGTTCACACAGCTGCTAATTACCCAGCAAAATGCAGACAGGGAAGACAGGGGTGAACACTCGGCT
The DNA here is from genome assembly GCA_013400375.1 of Thinocorus orbignyianus. Lineage (NCBI taxonomy): Eukaryota > Metazoa > Chordata > Aves > Ciconiiformes > Thinocoridae > Thinocorus > Thinocorus orbignyianus. The sequence continues at coordinate 1,710,761 of VXBW01004069.1, read as the reverse complement.
TGAGGGAAAAGAAAAAAGAGCGATATGAATAGTCTATAAAGACATGCAATAAGAAAAAACAGTGAGCTGGCATGATATCTACTGGGCAGGCACAGTTCCTCGTGAAGGACCCATATCGTTTCTAGACCCAGCCTGGGTGTGCACAGAGCTGTTTTAGGGGTATCCAAGAGCAGGCTGGATCACCACTGATGGGTAATTGGCAGCTGACTGTTGCTGAAGTTGAGAGCTAAACTGTTGAAACTAACTGGTGATTTTTTCCAACAAAGGTTAAATCAGAGGAAGAGTTTATTGCATTACACCTCTCATTTGGCTAGGCTCTGCTCCTCAGGTCTTGGTTCAGCTGATGTTTATTCATCACCTTCTTTTCCTTCTGCTAGCTCGAAGCAAAGAGGTCGCTTTTAGGCAGCTTCAGCAGCTCCATGCTGGGTCTCGGCCGGTCCCAGCTTCCCCACTGGTCCTTGGGCTGCCTAGTTCTACCTCCTGCATGCATGGCTCTCTGCCCAAAGAGCTGCAAAAAGGATTTCTAACACCCTACTTCCTTTCGCAGTGGTTGAAGGAGTCGCTTAATCCAATTAATTTGCTCCTAGAGGGTTGAGAAAAGGCCAGATTCAGAGATGTCGTGGTAGGGCAGAAAAAGAGGGAATGAAGTGTTGGAGAGAAGAGGTTGGTGAAAGTGAAATATGTTATGTAAAAAAGCACTGCCTGGTTTTGCTTAGGCAAATTTTATACCCTAGCCGCAGAATCACAGCGTATGCACCGTCACCTGGAATGTGAACAGGGAGTTTACTGTGCTAAATTCCGACTGTTGGCAGCCTCAGGAAGACATTACTGCACCAGCTGATGATGCCGTCACAATTTCATGGTTACCTTTGTGCCCATATAGGAGAGGAGCAGATACCATGGTAATTTAGGTTCCAGACCACGGTCCCGAGGAAAGTGAATCCTTGCAAATTCTAGGGCATGAAATAAGAAAACATTGAAAATAATTAAAAGCCCCACAAAACCTATATAAACTCCAATTAAAAAGAGAGCAAATCTGTGACTCATGGAATATATATATATCAATTTAAGACACAGCAATGGACTTCTTTAGGATAAGACAACCTAGCTCTGTTATACAATTCTTTTATTTGTATATCTTAAAATTTTTTATTGAAAAGAAGGAAACATACTTTTGTTTTACACATTACAGATATCAAGTGGATTGAATCACAAAGAAGCCTAATGACTAACCCATGGAGAAACACTGGGTCATTGTCCGTCTAGGTCTAGCCTGGTCCTTTTTGTCTGCCAAAAATGATTTTAATCTGCAGGTTTTGTTGGAAACGGATGCATATCAGAGTCTCCTGCAAGAAACCTTTGGGTCTCTGGTACATTGCCAAGGCTATAGTTTCAGGCCTAACATATTTAGGCTACCTCACAAATGGGTTAACCTTGTAATATATTCTTGCAAACTCTGTAACTAGGCAACTAAAGAAAGAAAAAAACCTCCATGGTGGTTATCAAATTTGTCTTGGGAAACCCTTGTCCTGCTGTGCAACTTTAAGCAAGAGATGGTGTTGCAACAGAATTACAGTTTTTCTTAAATGATATTGTCTCCTAATTCATGCAACTATATTATCCTAGTTTTACTCTGAATTACCACTCTGCATCATGTCTTCCACATCAGAAAGGCAAAATGCTAATTTTCGTATGATGTTACTTCTTGTTATTAAATAATTCTGTTATCTAAATAGTAAAGAATTCTTGTCTAAGCACACACATTTTATTTCACTGCATCTGGCTTCTCTATTGTTAATGAATAAAAGCTAAAGGAGGAAGCATAGCTCTGGGCTTTTTCTGTTTCTCTTTATCTATTCCCGTTTGGAGATCCCAAGAGGCACTCGGAAGTTATGTTTTTGAATATCCATGGAAATACACAGATCACTTGCAGTGACCTCGTTGCTTGTCGGAAGGGTTCTGCAGATGAACCTTCGCTCGCCTCCACCAGCCAAGCTAACCTCAATTTGCTTCTTGTTCTGCTGTGTCCCAGTGAACCTCAAGGAGCTTACATGAAGCAGATGTTGTGATGCGATGCAGAGGATGAGTTTTCTCAGAAAAGCCGAGAAATCCGATGCCAGATTTCTTACAGATCTTTGTAAATATGCCATGGCAAGACACAAAGTAGAAAGGTATCTTAATTAATGCTATGTATCCCAGTATTAAGAAATAATAACTCATTTAAGGAGGTGGCTGAATGTTGCTGTTGCAATGATGACTTTGAAGATCGTATGGAAAAGTGAGTTACACCTGAAGTAAAATTACTCTGAACTGAGCTGAAGGTGATAAAGGCCATAAATACCATGATTATCTGACATAATAGATTATCAATTTCAGGTTACCTACAAAGCCGCTCTCTCTCTCTCTCTCAAAAAAAAAAAAAGAAAAAAAAAGAAAAAAAAAGAAAAAAAAGAAAAGCCAAGTATAGGGTAAAAACACCCTTCCCAAATATTGTCAGGAAATGCAGCAGCTTTTACATAGACTCATCTGTTTCTGCAGAGGATTCAAATGCCTCCTCAGGGAGCAGCGATTCCTAGGCAGAAGTGCCAGTGTGAAACTCTCTGTGTGACTGGTGCCAGGAAGAAAAATCAGGCCTTTCATTTTGGATGTATCTGAAGTCATCTGTGAACAGTTCAGGAATCTATATGTCTTTCCAGAAGGAGATTAATGATTGCCTGTTTTCCAATCATCTGTTCGTAGCAGCCGGGCTGTGTGGAGCAAGTCTTGTGCAGCGCATCCTGAAAAGTTTGCTGTTTGCAAAACATTTTACCGTTTTCCACTTTAGAAGCATCTAAATTTAGTAATGGTACATAGCTCTGCCTCCCTGGGGGCCTTCGGTTCAAAAGTCCAGCTCTGTTTTGCATGTAAGTTTACAGCAAACAGCACAGCATGACGACACAGCAGTGGCTGAAGAACAACCTATGTCTGTTCCTCAGGGCAAAGTCTTTATCCACTCAACCTAAGGGTGTGCGACCCCAGGTGGGATACTTGGGGGTGCAGCAACTGAAGGCATTTTCTCTCCTTCTTTCAGTGTGGGCTTCACAGCAACAGGGACATGGGTGGTTCTGGTTCTCCCTCTGGATGGCTGTGGCCCCATGGCTGCTTTCAGCTCCCACCACGCACTGCCTTGCTGAGAAGCAGTCACTCAGTTGAATGGCAGCCCTGGGGTCCCACAGCCCACCCTTACTTTGCAAAATTCTGCTTGCTGGACCATGGCCTGCTTGCACCACCGCTGCTCGCTGTCCCAGTGGTTCTGGGCCCTTGGTTTCCTCCGAGGGAAGCAGAGAGCAGATCTCGCCCTCCCTGAACTGCAAAGCAGATGTCAGGTCAAACTGGGCATGTCATCAGGGTGCAGAGGGTATTGCTGGCCAAACTGTCCCAAATTACCTCACTGCTTTAGTGTTTCCCCTCTTCCTGTCTATATGGTTATAATACAGAATCCTAAGTGCGTTAGTAACACTTCTTTCTTCTTCTTCTTCTTCTTCTTCTTCTTCTTCTTCTTCTTCTTCTTCTTCTTCTTCTTCTTATCCTCAGTAGCACTAGTAACAACAATAAAACAATTTGCCTAGGAACGAATTCTTAAGTTATGAACTTTAGATTCGAACAAAGAGCATTTATATTGTGTGAAAAAGAGAAGGCCTTTGTTTGAACACAACAACCAGGCACAAAGAAAATACAGAAATAAGCTCGGCCAAATTTTTCAGCTTAATTTTCTGTTAATAAGCTGGTGGTAACACAACAGAATTTTTCTTGCTGAGTTTAATGCTCCTGCTGCATTATTTTAGATATGCTCCATTACCTTATGGCACAAAGGATCTGTTTCTTCTCTGCATACAATAGACTTCACGCTTCTGTTGTGAATTCCTTTGAACACTATGAGGAACTGCACAGGGATCTGTCTCCTTTGGCTAAAAGAAATGGTGGAAAACAGAAGATGCTGCTTATGAAACTCCATGGGACTGAATCTGCCTAACCACACTGCGGCAGAAATTCAGTTCAGTACTTACCAAAAAGCAATACATCTGCGCAGTTCCACTTTGCAGTCAAGTTTAGATTACTTCTTGAGAACTTCTCTAATGTATTCAACTGTGCATGATGACAGGCTTGCACCTGAAACCAGACTCAAAATACTTTCACTGTGTAAAAGCATACGCTACTCTTGTGCTTAGTTGTGTGGGTTTTTTGTTTGTTTAAGGGTAGAGGTACGTTTGTCCGATCTTCTGAAGGAGAATCACATTTCCTCTCTTCATCTCAAGGTCAAAGATCAACCTGATTTTGTCAATTCTTGAAATACTTCCTGAAATATCACCTTCAAATACCAAAACCCATGAACCTTAAGCAACAACATGGAGGACAGAATGCTGAAGATGTGGCCCTCTCCTCACCACAAAATACTGTAGATGAGTAAAATTAGCATGGGTTCCAGAGTGACTAGACAACTTAATGAAAGATGAACCCATTGGGGGCTATTAAATGCAAAATCACCATGTCTGGTTCAGGAATCCTCCGAACCACAAATTGCTGTGTGCTCGATGGATATTCTGGGAAACAACATCGTGCACTTGCTCTCTTCCTAAATTCTTTTCTATGCATTTACTCCTGCCCACTGTTAGAGATGGGATACTGGACTGTGCTGGTGTTCCCTGACTTGGTATCCTCTTTTCTCTATTTTGAAAGATTTTTGTGAGTTATTTCACATTTCTTCTTAGGAAAAGTTGAATGAAGAGAGGAAATAATGACAGCTCACAGAGAAATGCAAATAGGGGTCACCAAGAGGAAAATCGAAAGAGGGGAAAGTTCCAAATATTGTCATTTCTCTATGCATTTTCCCAGTCTCCTTCCATAACATATTTACAGCATGAGGAGATGCTAAGCCATTTTTGGATGTGTTGTGTGTGACCTGATGATTCTTAGAAGAGTGAAGAACTTACTGCAAGTTCTGATCTGCTTCCAGTCCAAACAGTCTGCTTCAGAGTCAAAACAAAACAATGTGGTCAGTCTCTCTTGCTCTCTTCACATCCCTAGTACTGCTAAAAGCGTAGTTTAAAAAAGCACATGTAATTCTACTCAGTCATGTCTTGGCAACCGCATGTGGATCTGGAGTACCTGTCCCCTGCTCTCCAACTTTCAAATAACTTTGTTTTCTTGATTGTTTTTGTGGTATCCCTGTGTGGTCATGATAGCTGAACCTTTCAGCCCCCGTTAACTCATTCCTGTTATTTCCGCTCTCTCTGCTGAACAACCAGTTTTGCAGTTTCCATTTCAGAAGTTAGGAGCTCCTCACCCACCCAATCCCCATGGTTGGGCCAGGTAAGGACAGGGACTCCAGCCTTGTTTTCACAAAGTATCTTGGACAAAGACCTACAGTTTGAGAAATGGTTGAGAAAGTTATCACCTGTGGGCTTCTTACTGACATGCAATGAGACTTTGAGTAAATATCTTACCTTTTGTGTGTCTCAGATGATCCGTCTTTAAAGGAAACCATTCTCTGTGACCCGTAGTTTCAAGCTACATTACGTTGTGATTAGAGATGCAGTTTGGATCTGGCCAGACTCGGTAGTTTTGACAGTGTTGCATAGACAGACATCCATCCCATTCCTACAGTAAGTTTGTCTCTGAGGAAGCTCAGCCAGTTTTGTACACTGAAGACTGAACTGTTTAGTCCTGCCAGACTGAAGCTTGCTCTGCACAGAGGCAACTTGGGCGTCCAAGCACCCCGTGGTTCAAGGTGGCTTTGCAGGAAGCCAGCCTCAGTTTAGCAAGCCTGGCACTGAGCTTGAGGTATTCAATCCAGCTGGACCTGAGCTAAATCCTGCAAGGCCCTGAATACAACTGCAGTGTGCTCCTCAGCATTCCTGCGACGTGGAGCGTGGACAAAAGGCCATGCTTGTGTGGTCCTGAAGGAATTGACGTGCTCCAGAAGGGCATATTAGCACTAATGTGGCACCAGCCATCCTGGCTGACTTTACAGCAAACCATTCAAATGCCTTGGCACCAAGTTGCTCAGCACCATATTGCCTGCAATTTTCCATTAGCTAGGTTATTTCAGGCCTTTATTCCTCTCCTCCTCTCCCATAGCTTTGGATAATGGCAAGTTGGCCACAGCATGAAAGCAATGATTTTGCCATAACTGTATGTATTATCAGACCCTGTAACTTTTATGGTTATTTAATGCAGTCTTTCAGTTTTTGCCCACCCTTTTTTGGCTAGGCAGCCTGCATTTCAGGATCCTAGCCACGGAGCACAATGAAATTACCGGTTAACTCGTCCCTGTAATAAGCTACACTTAAGAGTCCTGTCTGTGGGATATGCGGAAGGGATGGGCCAGAGAGCTGGAAATAGGACTTCATTGCATACAAAGAACCACAATAACGAGTACAATGTCACTGCTTAGACAGTTAAACTCGGTATCATGCACACAAAAGAAAAAACCAGAAGTCACCAGTCTTAATAAAGCTGGTTCCTACCAAAACATGTGATGAATTGTCTAGTTGCCTTTTTTTTTTTTTCTTTTTCCTAAAAGGAATACTAAGGCTAAACATGAAAGTATTTTCAGATAAAAGATGTAATTATGAAGTGTTACATTAAAAATAAAATCAGTGAAATGAATACATGAGGACTTTGAAAATGTGTCTTCCTTTGTCTATTCTCAATCAGATTTGAAAAGTTTCCAGCGCCGTTTTTCTCCTTTTAGATGGTGCAGTACCTTGGCAGCATTTCCTGCAGGCTTTTCACAACCTCCTACTGTAATTGCTTTGAAACCTATAGCAATCTCTGTAGAGTCTCTTTAAAAGAATATTACAAAAGTTAGTAATGCAACTATTTTTCCATGGACTTAAAAATGCAAGGATCACATTTTCTGATGTTTTTGAGTGTCAAAGGCCTGCTTTTTCAGATTGAACAAAATTTTCCACTTTTCTGTAGTTCGTTTAATTCTTGCTTAAAAATATAATAGGTGGCACCAAATTGCACAACTATATCAATATTTCAAAAGCTACCAAATCTTACACATGCAAAAAAGGAAGCTTAACAATTTTGCTAATCTCCAATGCAAGATGTATCCATTATTTATGAAGGCAGCAGACAAAGGGGAACTGCTCTTTAATGGAATCCTAAATACTACACGAGAGAAGCCCTGGGCAGCTATGCAGCACAACATTTCTTGTTATTAAAGCTACTGACCAGTCTCTTGGGAGATTAACTCTAAAAATTGGTCTCCAGCAAACTTTATACTAATTGAGTGTGAACCTGATTGAGTTTTGTAAAAGAAGGAAAGGAGATAACAGTCCTGCTATCCAAGTATCATTTTGTACTAACAGTGATCAAGTTACAGCAGGTCAGCACTTTCTCATCACAGATTTTCTGCATCTCTTTTTTTTTTCATGTGTGAGGAAGGCAAATGACCTTTAGCAGCGGGATGCTGTGATGGAGGCCCTTACACAGCAGTTAGGGGAGCACCACATCTGAATGCAACAGCCCCTGTAACTTTCCTTCCCTCTGGATGCCTATTCACTTATACTATTGTATGTGGGACTAGCCTTAATGCCTATTAATGCTTGCAGATGACACAATGAGGCCAAATTGCAATTTCCTGAAAACTGAGCTTAATAGACCCTTAAATACTATTTGTTTCTGCTACGGCTGATGAAGCTTTTCCATCTTGATAATCCATACTGAGTTGCAGAGGCAGGGTCTGACAAGGGTGGGATCTTTTCCTCATCCGTAGAGAATCCATTTTTGGATATCCCAGTTCAGAAGAGAGGGGGACTAGTGGCAGAGTTTCACGGAAAAAGCAACAGTAATGATCAGAGCTCAAGAAATAATCATGAGGGCGCAGACCCTGAGGAAAGGCAGGAGGAACTGAGGTTATTTTCTGCAGAGAAATGAAGAGAGAGGAGTGACACGATGTCAGCCTTCAAACGTGTTTTTCAGAGACATCGAGGCCTGCCAGGGAGAGGACAGGAAATTGTCTGACCTCTGTGTTTTTGTCAGATAAGACCAGAAAAAATGTGCTCAGGAGGACAACGCAAGTGAATTCAATTTGGGTACTAGTGAAGATTTTTAATAGTAAGGACAATGAAAGACTAGAGTGTATGTCCTAGAAAGCAGATCTCTCAGTTCTAGAGGTCTTTAAGAGGAAGCTGGGGAGGCATCTATGAGAAGTAGCATAGGTATGGTCAATCCTACTGCAGGCAACAGGATGAACTAGAGGATCTCCCGAGGTCCCTTGCTGCCTGCTATTTGTGAGTCTAGTGCTATATATAAAGATTTCCAGGGTATTTCAGATGGAAATATATTTAAGAAAAAATCTGGGACATAACTGAAACTATTCTTCTTAGCTCTTTTTTGTGCTGAATTTTCTTCCATAACAACACACCAGGCACAAAACACCTAGAAAGCCCTGAAACAACTGAATGAAGGCCCAATATGAGGACAGCAAGAGGGATGCCACACCACTGAAAATGGTGGGAAACCTTTCCAAACATGGTGGGAAGAGACTTATGTCAGCCAAAGCAAGAGCTGATTTACGGATCTAAATGATCTGTTCCTTTTTTTTCTTGTCATGCTGTGTTCTGTAAAAATAATTTTAAAAAAATCAAAATAAATCAGAAGAAGAAAAGCAGAAATGTAATGGAAAATGCTTTCGTCTCCCTAAGGTTTTGATATCTTCAAACTTTTTAAGAGCTGGGGAATAGTTTTCCTCAGGGAATCTGTTTTCACCATTTCCCCCTTGTCTCATTTACTGAAAAAATCCAGTGCTTTGAACTTAAAAGGAATCACACAGAAATGATGGTTTTATGAACATGACAAGGAGAATAGTGTCCGACATTTTTTTTCCTTTAGAAGTGTGTTCAGGTTTTCTTGTGAATTTAGGCATGCTAAATTTTCTACTCTTTGTTTTAACTACATGCAGAAAATGCTGCCTTTATAGTTCACGTCAACACAAAATATAAGCCTGTTCCTTGTGATCTGAGCAGAATGATTGCGTATGTCAGAGCTTTACAAGGAGTTTAACTTCAGGAGAGCGAGGTCTTAAAGGTGAACTACAAAGCACAGAGAAATTATACTTCTGTGCCTTGTAGTGGGCTAAAGGGGGAACGGTGCTTTTGTAGACTGGGGGCCACCTAAGAAGCCACAGGGTGTCTTCTGTAAGCCTTTGTTTCTTCCTTCCTTCATCCCCTGCTTTTTCCTCCTCCTTCTCCCCTATGCTTTCTCCCCATTCTGTAACCCCCATGAAGGATGTAACACTGGTTCTGTGCAAGTGCTGCATGGCTGGGCTGGAATTTTTACCCTGATAGAACTGTTCACCTTCAAACAATTCTTGAAAGCTAGTTTCAAATGGCCTTGGGCATTTTGACTTGAAATTTAGAATACCTTTTGAAAAAAAGTGAGTGTATTAGCTTCATTGCTAAGCTCAATTATATTTTCAAATACACTGGACTTTCCTTCAGGGTTGCTTTTGCTGTTGTTTGTAGTTAGTTTGCATGTCTTTGTCCTTACCTTTAGCTTAGAAGATCAGAAATGCCATGGAGGCTTAGAATCATAAAGCAACTGAAGATGTTGTTTGGTATGTTCCCTTTTTTTTTTCTTTTTTTCTTTTCTTTTTCTTTTCACCTGAGGTTGATAGCGCTACATTGACTTAGTGTCTTATTGTTGTGTGAAAAATTCAAATTAAAGAAATCAGACAGTTGTAAATTGCTAGTATATGTAGCAGTAAATTAAAGAGCAGGCATCAACAGAAATAAAAGCCTGAAATGAATTGGAGTTCTGAAGATGCACTGGGAAACTGAAGAAAGACACCAAAGCCAGCAGGAAAAAAAAAATAAATTAACAACTTAGCAAGGAAAACTGGCTTTTAAGAAAAAGACATTGGATTCAGCAAAGTAGCGCATGGCCCATAGAGGATAAAAATAATGAAGAAGAACAGCAGGGACCGCAATAGAAATGGTTGGAAATGAATACACCATGGAAAGTAGTTGGTACAGTCTTTGCTAACAAAACTTGTATCAATTGAGCAATAATAAATGCGCAGGAATTGTCTGAAGATGAGATGATTTGCTGTTGTTATAGTGTTGCTCACATGTCAGGGAACAACCGGCCTTTTAAGCCGGTCAGGTCACAAGATTAATGAACCAACTTTTAGAGCTAAATCACAAGGAAAGAATCCCCTGGTAGTTTTTAATACTTGGTTGTATGACAACCTAGAGGGTCAGAAAAAAATTAGTGTAAAGCATTAGTAAAATTATATCAGGGATTATCTTGTAACCCTTACTTATGCTTTTAGTCCCATTGCCATTATGAGATGCAAGTATCAAGTGTGTGTTCGAGAGACTCTCATATATCATAAGCTAAAGCAAAACCCTGTTTTCCCAGGCTGGAGATCATTTTGCCATATACTCTTCCATGTGGATTTGGATTCCTGTTCAATTCTGGGAACCTCGATGGTGATCAGCTAGGTGAAGGTTAACTCCAAAAGACAAGTATCCCCCAGCAGCATCTGTCACACCCTTACACAAGTTGGTGAGCCTGATCCTGATCCCACTCAGCCTAGTTTTATTCCAATGAACTTCAGCAGAGTGACTCCTTGTGTGCTGCCTTATAAGGGAGATCAAACCCAATATGACTCAGCTTGTCGCTTGCCAGTCTATTCTAAGTACAACTATAATAAGAACTTCCACAAAGGAAGCTTATTTTGCTAATATGCAAAAAAGAAAAAAGAGTAGGAAAAGTGCATCTTCGTAGACATTTGTTCCACTTCTTTTTTTGGCTTTTGAATTGGATATGTCTACACAGACTATAAATATTTGCTCAAGGCAGATTTGACATAGCTATGAGCTACCTGTGTTAATTTTAATATACACTTCATGCTGACAGCAGCAGCAGTAAAGGTGTGACAGCACAGGCCAGCAACTGGAGTACAAGCAGCCTGGGCACACATAGTAGTCGCTTGTCCGTGCCACCACCTTTTGTTATGCTTGCTAACCAACTTGACACTAGTCTGGATTTGTAAAGTTTTGTAAGCCTGAAGTTTTGTAAAGCCTGAAGAGGAACATGGCACATAGAAACACACCTCAAAAGTGTGTTCTGGTAGGAGGGATGTGATTGTCTGGTTCTAGGAGCCACAGAGAAACAGCCATTTGTGAATGGGCCCCTCACCAGGAGAAAGAACGAAATTGTGGCTTGAGAAAGGCACACCCTGCACATGGTTATCCTCACATTATGCCTCACAGAAGCATTGTTTCCTCACCCCAAATTTGATAGCAAAGACACAGTGTTTGTCGTATTTTATGGTTGGAAAAGCTCATTAATTCCGTTGGAAAGACAGGCTATAAAACAACAACTAGAGTGGCTGCAGCTATGGGGCTATACCCAGCAAACGCCTTAGGCATGCAGCTTTCCCCATAGGGCACAGGTTTTCTCATGTGGCTGTCAATATTGCATGCGTTTCACAGCACTGCACCCTGCAACTGGGGTGTGCTATACAAGGTCACCCGAGTTGCCTTGCACGCTGCTTTTAACACAAACCCGCTTTGAACGTTGGAGGATGCTCAGCTATTCACCTAAGAAGCCATTCTAAAAGCAATACGTTATCCTGCAGAATATTAATCAAGTTATAGTTATGTATATTTTCGCTTCTGAGAGGATTATTGCAGCTATTGCCTTAAGGAGTCACTAAGGCCACTTGTTCCCTTCGCTCAATTCCTTATTGAAGCGTACGTCTTTTAGGAGGCCAGTAAGAAGTCAGTCTATGCATAATAGGCAAGTAAAAGAGATTTGGGGAATACATAGAGGACCAGCCATCTACATACATCATAAGCTTATAGTTCTTTGCTCTTCCTCTATTGCTTCCTTTTTTTTTGAGCTCAGGGACTATGAGTAATACCTTGGCTTCACTGAATAAAGAATAAAAACAATTTAGAGAAGATGTGGGCAGTTTCAACTGGATCTTTTTGGTCAGCTATAGGAAAAATGGCAAATGCACCATGATTACTTAAAACTTGGACAAGAACGCCATGTGCTTCTAGTCCCGGGCCTAAAATCTGAGCCGTGGGTCACACAAAAGGTACAGTTCCATAGTGTTGCCTTCAGGGACCTTATTTCTGCTGTGCTTTTGTGGCTTCTTAATATGCTTTGTGGACAAGCAAAAATTTCAGAATTATTTCCTCCTCATTCATCATTTGCACTCTCTGGTCTGGTTTTGCTCAGTTTCTTCCTTTGGGCATTTCACCATGGGGCCCTCGAGTCACATTCCTAGGGTAAGCATGTAAAAGCTTACTCCAGTGTTCGTTCCTTCTCCAGGACTTCCAGGTTCTTTCCTAGACAAAATGTAGGACTGAGAACTTGCCTGAGTTCCCTCACCCAGTGCTGTAGAGTCTTCTGTATGTGGTTTCACCATCCTGTAGCTTCAGATCAACACTAGCAATAACTACCCTCTTGCTGTGATGCCTCCAGCAAGGATGTGATGGATGGGAGGAAGTGTGGAAAGCAGCAAAAGTGTGAGAAGTTTGTGAGGAAGAGGGAGTCACTCTGAAGGTTGGCAATGAGTCTTCACTTGAGTCACCTCCCTGAACTGACAGTGAAGTTGCCGGGGATCCTGAATGTGATGCACAGCATGATTAGCCAAGTTTATTGTCTAACCACGACTGGAAAGCGGTAATTGATAGTTCACCGACAGACTGTAGAGAGGTATGCAGTAGGGTTGGACAGGGTCCTCTCTGGGTCTGGTGCTACTCAATGTGTGTTAACAACTCAGATGATGAAACAGCTTAGTAAATTTGAAAACACTACCATTTGCGGATGGACTGTAAGTACACAGGATTAAATTTTAAAAATAATTTTGAGATATTGGAGATACAAGAAAAAAAAAATCCTTTTAAGAATGTGTTGAATATGTCAGTTAGACAAGAATTGGGCTTCAATCTCAGCAAGAAGGACTTTTTTTCTGAGACAGATATTTGAAAACACTCCTAATGGTGACACCCTTTCACATAGAGCATAAAAGGGTTCTGCTGGCCAAAGGCCTAAAGAAACAGAGCAGGCGACTTGAGGAGCAGCGTTCAAGTAGCTGGCTTAGACCTTTCATTTCTCAGTCTCTTCCTCTTTCCTCCATGCTCTTTTTGAGGATGCAGCCAGGCAGTGTCACAGCCGGTCTCAGTCACCACCACTCCAGAACGCCCTGCCCAGAGCTGCCTCAGCTTTACTACATCCTAGAGGAATGATGAAAGAGGGAGAGACAGACTGTAATTCCTGGTATGAATTCTTTCCTGTGAGGGTGGTGAGGCACTGGAACAGGTTGCCCAGAGAAGTTGTTGATGCCCCATCCCTGGAAGTGTTCAAGGCCAGGCTGGATGGGGCTTGGAGCAACCTGCTCTAGTGGGAGGGGCCCGTGGCAGGGGGGTTGGAACTCGATGATCTTTAAGGTCCCTTCCAGCCCTAACCATTCTATGATTCTATGATTCTATGATTCTGAGTCATTTGATGAGGTGGTTTCCTGGTAAAAGTCTTGCTGCCAGATTCCTCTTTGGGGACGTCACCACAACTGCACATGCACGCAGAGTCAAGTGCAGGAAAGGTCTCTCTCATCCTGTCTGGCTTTTGTTGTGTCCTTGGGTGCCCTGACCTCATTGTTTCTGGTTTAGCCCTGAGCACACACAGGAGAGAAGAGGGGGAGGGTTGCTCAGGTCCCTGGCAGACCCTGGGGAGGGGAGGCATCACCTTGCAGGTAGGGACACGGACAGCCCTGTGCTGGAAGAAGGAAGGAGATGGTAGAAAAGCATGAGGGGTGTGTCCCAACAGGTTTCAGTCATTGGGCTGAGGAGCTGTGGGAGAACTGAGGTTCCTGAGGCTTTGAGTAGACCTAGAGGTGTGATAGCCTATGGAGTGGATGTGGGGCCAGAGCTGATGCAGCAGCCTACCAGAGCTCTGCCCTGTGTCCTGTGCATTTGTCTCCAGCTATTCCTGAGCTAAATAAAAATAGCATTTGTGTCATCTAACATCCTGGTATTTATATTTCAGGAGGCAGAGCTTAATTTCTTCATTAACCTGAGTAAATAATTAAAATTGTCCCCCAACGCTTCGAGCGAAAAAGCATTAAAAAAATTAACTTAGTGTATAGGAGCAAGATTAGGTCCAAAAATATAAAACTACTTATGTGCATCGTTGTTTGCTGATGTTGCTGTTTTGTCTGTCCCTTGTTAACTGAAGGGAACATTTTCCTTTCTTCTAAGTCTATATTGTTTTATGTTTATTACATTTTGTCACCTTGTGGCACATCCAGCTAGATTTGCTAGAACTGGGTGTTGATATTAATAATTACTTGTCTGAACTAAATGAAAGTGCTAATGAAGTCAAGGCCCCTCTGGGGGTAGGGTCTGGGCTTCCATTGCTATGCTGGCACAGCTAAATTTTGGGGGAAGAAAGCTAACACTATCTCCACAGAAACACTTCTCTCAAGTGATAATACACCATATCATCTCCCTTAGCAAATAGTAACAAGTGCTGCAGAGCAGCAAGCAATTTGTGAAACGTTGAGGAAGAAAAATAGAATCTCTGCAAACTACCCAAAGGCGATGGAGCTTAACTCAGCATGTGGCTGAACTGAAGGCAGAGCTATTTTAAATAATTGATAGTGCTGTAAATGTACATGATGTGGTACAGGAAGAGGTCAGCACCCAACACATAATAAGCCCTTGCCCTGAAGGGTTTATGGTCTGATAGTGCACATGGAGGAAAGCCCTGGTACCTCCACAGAGGAAAGGGCCACAGATGGGCGGGCACGCGGCCATTGGAGTCGAGATGTCTCAAGGAGCGCAGGGGTGTAAATTCAGAGAGGAGGCCAGTAGCTGGAAACGAGTGAGCGGGGCTGGCAGAAGGTCAGATGCAGTTTGGAGGAGGCAACCAGACAATTCAGAGCTGTGCCGTTTTAAGCAGGCTGACTAAGAGACACCAGTGATTCAGCGGCAAAGCTGGCGTGCCAGCAGAGCTTTTGGAGCTTGTGTGAAATGGGATCGGGTGCGCTCTGAACGCAGGGTCTGGCATGATGGGTGCAGACAGAGAATCCTGCAGCTGAGACTTCCTGAGCTCGGATGTAGGGAGGTTAAGGCAGTGGGTGGAAGGCTCTGAAGATGACTCTAATCATCCAAAGTATCAAGATGAAGGGAGTATTGCGCCATGGGAGCAAGCAGCTTTGTTGATATTTCCCACCACATTACTCCCGGACGTTGTTCAGTGTGACCTGTGCAACCTACTCTAGAGGGAAAAGGTGACACTCTGAAAGCTTCCATAAAATAGCCCCATCCTTTTGGAGCTGTGTAGATGCAGCTCCCCCTTATTGCCCTGCACATAGATTGCCCTTGGGCAGCGCCATGGGTCTGGAGAGTTGCCTTTGGTACCCTGGGGGCAAGAATTTGGCCCAAAGCCTGTCAAATTTGAACCAGAGGGACATTTTTCCTCCTGATTCACTCTCCTGCCTCTGATCTCTCTTCTGCTGGCTCTCACAGCGTGGGACACCTACTGACTGTATGGAAGCCTCAGGGGGCAGGGAGATTGGTGCCAGTGAGACAGCTGGTTGCCATTACATTATTTACTCTTTACCCTGGAACATAAAAATAATAATGTAATGAATGTTACTTGAAAGATGGAGAAAACAGCAAGCAAAGATTTTTTTAGACTTGACAGGTTCAGCTCTAATGTATTTGCATCTTAAACATCTGTCTATGTGTAAAGAAGTTTCATACATTCGGATGCACAGAACCAGATCCTCCGTGCAATACTCAAAACCAGCCCTAAGTGTTTTCTGATACAACTAACTCATAACATGCTAAGTAATTTATCAATGTTTTAAGAAGAGGTTCTTATTAGTAAAAAACCCCACTTCTCCTTTTCCCCATTTAGCAGAGATTTTTTGAGGATAGCTCTTAACACCATTTTTTAAACAGAATTCCCCATTGCTCTCCATAGCATCCTGGTTCTGAAAAGTGGTGTGATACCACCATATGTTAGCTTCTTAAAAATGTTGTATTTAGCCAAGCAACAAGAAGTCAATTTTGTGATACAGAACAAATGTAAAGACATATGGTGAGTAGACCTGCCTGGGGAACACCAAACTTTCTGGTTTATGGAACAAAATTGTCTCAGTATTTTCACTGCCTACTCCAGACTCTGCTTCCAAGAGAGCCTGTAAAAATCAAGAAGACATATGGGGCAGAATTCATCTCACCTAACTTGAGTCATCTACAATTCAAACATCCACATCCAAGCTAGGCACCTTGGAGTATCTTTACCATCAACAGATAGAAAGGCACTTTAGATGGGCTTGACTTACTAGGTCTATTTTAGATGTCTAGTTTGGGATAAGATTAACCACGCTTTTAGGAGGATCTGTTTCTCCCAGGCAGGGAAAGCTTAGATGACTAATTCAGTTGAAAGCATCCACAATCTAGACATGTGTGTTTGTTCAGAAGAACCCCAGGCATGGGTAAGGTTTCTGGACCTAGAAGATGCTGAGAATGTACAAAAGTGCAGGAGTGTGGTATGAATTCCACAGAGAGTTTGGAGTTTTCATTCTTGTGGAAAAAAATGCCCCGATCATCCAAAATATTTTCTGAAAAATCATAGAATCATAGAATGGTTAGAGTTGGAAGGGACCTTGAAGATCATCAAGTTCCAACCCCCCTGCCATGGGCAGGGACACTTCCCACTAGAGCAGGTTGCTCCAAGCCCCATCCAGCCTGGCCTTGAACACTTCCAGGGATGGGGCATCCACAACTTCTCTAGGCAACCTGTTCCAGTGCCTCACCACCCTCACAGGAAAGAATTTCTTCCTGATATCTCATCTAAATCTCCCCTCTTCCAATTTAAAACCATTACCCCTGACAAAGAATCCTTCCCCATCTCTCCTGTAGCTCCCTTCAGATAATGGAGGTATTAAATTAATATTTAATTGATTTTTTATTATTATTTTTTTAAATAAACAAGAAAAGGCTGAAGTTGGTGCAGTTTTGCAGTGTTTGGTAGAACTTGGTCCTCTGACGGAATACAGTTACCTGCAGGTTTCTCTAACACTCTGTACTTTGCAGTGTCAGGCCTCACTGTTTCAGGAACGTTTCAGGAACTCCTCAAACTTTGCAAGACACCCTAATGACAAGATGAAGTATGTGTAACACAAGATGACTTTGGGAAAGCTTGGAAAATGTATTTACAAAGGACGTTATATCTTTGCCAGTATAACATTTTATGACATAAACACAGTTGCTAAATTAGAAACGGTCTTTATTCTGTTAAAATGTCACAACAATTTCCATCCTTGAGCTCCATTCTTTGGAGCACACCCATACATGCACATTGTTTTGCTGCTGATGTCCTTACGGTGGTGACGGAAGTCTAGTGTTCTTGGTAAAGAGGAATGAAGGACTTGTCTGGGGCCAAAAATAACTAATGAGGAAGCAAGGAGGAGGTTGATAATACCTTCCCCCTGCAGGGAACCATCACTGGCATTAACAGTGGCTTAAGGTGATGTCCTTTGCTTTATAAAACTGCTTGGCTCTACCAGCCCCCCTTGGCCTCTCTTCTTTAAGGTCCACCAATGTAGATGTTACTTTTTCAGACGCTGAGGGAACGTTAGATGCTCTGTGCCTTCCTCCCCCCAAGCGGTGCTGTGCTCTGTGTTTCTGAAATTGTATTTCAGCAGATCAGGGAGGAAGAAGCCGCAATATTGATTTGGAAAACTGCATTACATTAATGGCAACTCCTCTCTTTTCGGTTTAATTATAAAAAGCAGTCATGAATGCAGATCTGTTCTTGTGTCTGTTGAAAACTGAAACTTCACTGAAAGCAGAATTAAAGCCCTGATTGCTTAGGTGGTGAATGGAATATCCATTTAAAACTATATTTCTTGTACCAAGAGTAAGGTATTTTATAAAATAAATGCAAATACAAAATGTTACACTTGCAAATAGGATGTGTATCGACAAATAGAAAAAAGTTGAGTACAAAAATTTCAGGGGAGGCAAAAGCATCTGCAACTGGGAAAACAAAGTTGATCTACTGAAGGCAGAAAGATAAGGCCCACACCTGCCAGATTTCTCTGCAGAGGCCTTTCCTGTTGCTTCAGCAGGGTTTTGGTGTGAGGACTGTGGGTGAGGTGCCTAGACTCTGTGTGTGTGTTCCCCAAACTGAACTTTGTTTTAACTAACTGGGAACAAATGAATTATGCAGTTTACTTTTCTGCTTTCATGGGATTGCTGTGACCATCAAGAAACTCACAATATTAAGAGTAGCTTGTCTATGATTTTTGCATTCATTTGGAGCCAGAAGCATGGAAGCCCATACTGACCAATTTCAGTAGTATCTCTTTCCTGTTTAAAGTAACTTTAATATTCCCTTTTACATTCTAAGTGAAACTTCAGAGTTTTGAAGTCAGGAAAACAACTCATAATCTATCTACACACTGCATATACTAACAAATGTACTAAACAAACATAAGGAAATGACAAAGCAGCTGCCCTTCAACATATGGGCAGAACAATTATCTAGGAGGTTATTTTTAAGTACAAAACCCCTTTATCTGTCCTGAAAGTTCCCAGTTGTTTAGAGGAACATTTTCTGATGCTGCTGGCTTTCTTCTGATCCTGTCTGCATTTTCTTCCGGATGATCCATGTGACATTCAGAAATGTACAGTCATGACTAATTAAGTTGCCCGCTGACTACTTCTGACACACATGATTCTTTAACATAACAAATTCAGCAATAAAAATACAGCAAAGCAAGTAAAAATTGCACAGTGAACTCTTTAGCCCCAAATATGAGTCATTCAGATTTAGTTGGGAAAAGGAGCCATGTAATTGTTTCCCATAAAATCAACCACAAATAAACACAAATGTAAATATTTATTTGAAAAATGGTGGCTTTGCTAGCAGCTAAATCAAGACACACCCAAATGCAAGGGAAATTTTATCTCAGTTTTCAGTGAGATTATTATTAAGACAGGCTGAGAGAGCTGGGGCTGTTCAGCCTGGAGAAGAGAAGGCTCCAGGGAGACCTTACTGCAGCCTTCCAGTATCTGAAGGGAGCTACAGGAGAGCTGGAGAGGGACTCTTTGTCAGGAAGTCTAGTGACAGGACAAGGGGTAGTGGTTTTAAATTGGAAGAGGGGAGATTTAGATTAGATATTAGGAAGAAATTCTTGCCTGTGAGGGTGGTGAGGCACTGGAACAGGTTGCCCAGAGAAGCTGTGGATGCCCCATCCCTGGAAGTGTTCAAGGCCAGGCTGGATGGGGCTTGGAGCAACCTGCTCTAGTGGGAGGTGTCCGTGCCCATGGCAGGGGGGTTGAAACTCAATGATCTTTAAGGTCCCTTCCAATTCTGACCATTCTATGTTTCTATGATATTTGGTCTCCAATGTCTTCAGCAGTTCTTTAGCCAAAGGAGTATTTCCTGCCACCAATTTTGTGGACCTCTATTATTGTGCTGTCAATATGGTATTTGGCATAAAGAGACCAAAATGTGGTGAAGGATCTCCCTGTCACTTACTTTTGAATCCTGAGTTTTCTCCTTTTGCATATTTGTAGGTTATACACAAAGCATAATCAATAGGTCAAAAAACCATGAAGTGACTAAACCATTTTTAAATAGTACCCTTTGAAATATTCTCTCTCCTGTACTTAAAACAATGTTAGCTAAATATAAGTACCTAGATATTGAATGGTGAGAATGGGGCCTTTTCTGAGCCTTTGGATGTACGTTTTCCAATGAGTTCACACAACCCACTCACAGTCAAATAATGGGATAGAGCATGTAGTGGCCAATCTCCTGACCTACCACACTGCCCCTGACTTCCGATGGTCATGTCACCATAATTATCAAACAGGAAATTAACAAAAAAAAAAAAAAAGGAACTGTGGCACTTTATTGTACATAATATGATTTATAATAGAGGATAAATAGATTGTTGATGTAGGTGACTTATCATGAATACTCACATTGCCTGTGGTTGACCCAAATGGCACTATTTCAGATTTTGACTTAAATGTACTAGGCTGCATGTTTCTGGCCCATCAATATAGTTCACAATTGCTAAAAATACCTGTGCACAGCACAGATGGTAGAGATCAGTTAGTCCAAAAGAGTCACGAAGGAACAGGTTTTAATGGCAAATTGGGATTTTTCTGCTTGCACCTTCCACTAGTCTTTTAAGGTGACTATCATAAACAGAAAAATATAGAGAAAAAAGGGCCAGCAGTGTGGAAGGAACAATGCCGTACTGAAGACAGATGTCAATGTTTCTTAGATCCACCTGTGCCCAAACTTCAACACAGCTGTTGTCAGGATAGCATCCTGCCCGAGTCTCATCCCTACAGAGCACCTCCTCAGAGAGAGCACAGACCTCAGCAAAATCGAGTAGATTTCTTCTGTTTTTCAGAAAGGGTGGAAATACATACAGAACACGGTGTCTCTAGTGTAATAAGGTAAAGTTGCCTCTTCCATGCAACTCTAGTTCCCTCCTGCTTGCATTTCTAATGATCTGGGGTGGTGCTCTAACCTGGGTACCTGACAAAGGCACTGATACCACCCAGGCTAGCAGGGTCAAATCCAGGCATCTATTGCGTCTGACTTTAGGATTGTTTCTGGAGCTGGAAGAATGCAGAATAGTGATGAGCCTGGCACAAATTTCCTTTACAAAGGACAATAGAGATAACAATCAGAACAATTATGCAAAACTCACTAAAACTTTCAGGAATTTATATGTAAGTACTGGTAAATATTCAAGTAGCAATTGGTGGGATTGCAAGTGCAAGTGCTTCTTTTTTTAATCCAAACAAAGCAGAGAACAAACGCCAAGAGACCACGAGAAAAGTGATTGCCCTGATATAAAAAAGTGCAGCTGAAGGAAGAAGTGCTTGCTGAATATTATCAAATGCAAACAGTGCAGTAAGGAAGATGTATAAAAATAAGTACAAATCAGCCAAAGGATAGGAGGGGAAATAAGACTTTACTCTAAAATTGTAGATAACTCTTCACTTACATCAGTGAGTACCTCCAGTACCTTCTTATTGAATTGTAACCAGAGAAAAAGCTGTTTGAAAAACACTGAAAAACACTGCATGCATTTTTATACTGCTTTTATGAAGTACTTTTCCTCCACAGTTATGTGTCCATCTGTTTCCATTTCAGCTTTACAGTTACCTTTGACTCACAGCAGGTTAAAAAGAAGGGGGGCTTTCTGGTTGTTGACAGCCAGAATTTGTCATGCTCTAAGGGAGCGGCTCTGTGGGTACCTTATCTGTGGTTTATCCTCATCCTACCTACCATCTCCTTCAGGGCTGAGAAGCCAACTTCTGTCTTTGACCAGCCCATTGTATCAACGCCCATGGCCTTCTGCTGGCTTTTCGAACACACGCCCCTGTGCTGTGTCTCATACTGTCCCCAACACCCAGGAGAAGCTCTCTGGAAACATCTGCAGAGCTGCCTCATAATCTTTCTTCAGCCCTCCCTTAAAGCTCTCCTTTTGCCACGATGCCTCCCTGAGTTTGCATGAGACCTACTAGATCGACAAATATTTGTTTCAGCACTTTCTTAGGCTTGTTCTCCTCTCCATTTTTCTGCCTATCTATCTGCTGCATCTTTTCCTAACTTTTACATGTAAGCTTTTAGGGGCCAGGACTGTCTTCTTATGTGCTATTTAAACAAGGCCTTGTACAAAGACTGCCGTTCCTAGCACAGATGCTTCTTGGCTTTCTAGTGCAATCAGCTGTGGCAGTTGTTAGCATATTAAATTCAGTTTTTGATGGATTTAGATCTACCCCTAGAAACATCCCTACAATCAGGATCAAAGTCTTAACAAGGGCTACTGAGGTCCAGAGAGAAAAGATGAACCATGGTTTGATGTACTTGTAACAGCCTGGGTGATGCAGGAGGCATGTCTGGCTTGCACAGAATCCTGATCATCACCTTCACACACAGATTCAGGATTAATTAATTTAGCAGCAAACCCACATCACACTTCCCTGTGGGCAGGCCATTATTTGACAAGAAGTAGCTGAGGACTAAATCCTAGATAGCATTTAGGTTCCTAACTCCTATTTAAGTGACCAATATACCCCAATTCCAATGGGAAGGGAGGGTCCCAAATATGAATTAGTTTTTAAAAACCGGCATTCCTTGGTCATTCAGGCATAGTATAGTCAGACAGCAACTCAGGGATTTGTATCACTTTCATTAATGGACAATATACACCTTTCCTTAAAGACCAAGAAACTTCATAGTTACATTATAGCTCTTATGCTAAAAGGGTACATCTCCCCTTCTTTAGAGGGGTGCATTAGGAGATGTCTCTGGAAGAACCCAAAACACTGGCTGTGGTTGCCTCACCGGTTCTTCTGCAACCCAGATTTGCATTTGGAAAAGCTTTTGAGTCATAGAAGTTACAGAAACTGTGGTGCCTTTTGGGAAGGAGACAACAGTGAAACAGAACTGTGGGTGAGAGTGGGTGGAGGTAGAAGCAGGATGTGATCTCTGGGGAACGGACTCTCTGAGTCCTCACTAAGCACTCTGCGTATTTTGGTGGATGGACCATGTATCTGTCAACACCACAGACTCTAATCTTATTGTCCACCCTGTTTATCAGATCCTGCAGGCTGATATAATATAACTGTCCTTAGATCGAACACACACAGATGAGTGGGTTTGCTAAAAAGAAAAGATCCAGCTGGAGCAGTTTCCTTCTGAGTTACGGCCGTGGTGGCGAACAGCTTCAGACATTTTTAATGGGAAAAGTTGTGAATCTCTACCCTGGCAATCCATCTAGGAACAAGGGCATAATCGGCCCATGAAACTACTCCATTAAAACACATCAGCCATATTTATTGACCTGGCTGATCAGGTCATGGGGAATGGCTCCAGAGGCTCTGCGCAGGCTGCTGAGGCTGCCAGCAGCACCTGCAGCCCAGCGCTGCCAAGTACCAACACAGGGGGGGTCAGATTTCCCAGGTAAAAAACAAAGCCGATCCAGATTCCCAGACCCCCTGCAAAGCTAATAACCTTTCTTTTCATGTCCACAAGCTCACCACTGAAACCTGACCCTTGAAATGTTACTAGTTATTAGTACCTGCGGGGCTTGGTGTTAAGCAAATAGAACTAAGGCAGTACCTGGCCTGGTCCCTGCCAATATTTTTCTGGATGGAGTTAAACTTTGTGAGCGTATCAGCTGCTCTCCCTTCAGGATAAACGTAAAAAAAGCCACCAGCTCATCTGGAACGAGAGGGACCCCTGCCCCCACCAAAGTCACAGTGGAGCTGGAGAGGCAGCGCCCAAGGGGATGCTGATGCAAGATGACAGCGCAGGACATGAGATAACCTAAGTTGTGCCTCCGTGTGCCTACAGGGAACACAGCAAGAAAGATCACAGAAATCCTGGAAAGAAAGGAAAGGGATGAAGACCACAGGAAAATCCCTCGATCCTTAAAAGAAAGCTGAGTGAGCGAAGTGTCCTGACTGAGAGTCTCAAGGTCATGGGTGCACTGATACCTCACTGACCCTGCCCAGTCTCACCAGGGACCAAACCTCTGCCCACAGACCTCATTTTGGCCCAGGCCTTTAGACTTCCATCTCCCCAGTGACACCACAGCTATTCCCATCCATGGAGTCCTTGATCCTGGCCAACTGACTGACTTTCTGGCTTGACCTTGGACTCACTACACCACCACAGAGGTGCCCAGTGATCTGGACTGTTGGTTGAACCCAGCTGTCCTCAAATGCACCACTCATCCCCCTGGTGAGCCTGGGCAGCTCCCAGTCCCCAGGGAGGTGCTGGCCCAGACAGCACCCTGGCAAAGCCTGGCCAAAACCATGGGACTCAGGAAAGCACTACTGGGTAGGATCTTTATGAGCAGGAACCTCTTGCATCTGCTGATGTCTGGTTTTGCCAGTGAATTATCAGACAATGCACAGGAGGCTGAATTTTGAGTAATTCAGAGTTGAGAAAGCAATGCAGAGCACGTGGGTCTGGTTTCACCGAGGTGCTGTACGTGCACGCCAACAAGAACGTGAGAGGTGACTGTTTCGATGGGAGCCTTCATTCTTTGCCTCACAATGCCCTTGCTGTGTACAGGCTCCCTCCACAAAGGGATTTTCTCTTTTGCAATCTGATCCTTAGCTCGTAGCTTGGCATTGAAACCTCTGCCATCGCACAACACAGGACTACTAGGCACCAGCACAATGAGGCTTTGTTATCCATCTGTCCTCACTGAAGAAACAGGAGACCCCCAGCTCTTCTGCCTGATGTGGTTAATATCTGGTTAACAGCTCCTGACCTAATGAAGTGGCTCCTGTGGCTCAGTATGACCTTACAGAGTGCAGTGGCCAATCTTGAGGCTGGTCCCTTTCACAATTTAGTTAAATTATCTCCTTTTATTCACATGTTTTCCTTCTCAGAGGGATTTGCTCATGCTGATTGCATTTGTACCTTGATGTCTTCCCCTACTACTTTATGTTTAGCAAATTAACTTCTTAAAAAAAATTACATTATGAGTGTTTCTAAAAGCTGCTTGGAACTGGGAAAAAAGAGTGGCTCAGCAGTAAGAAGAGGTGAAAATGAAAATGCTTGATCACTGTATTGCCAGGTAGTTCTGAGATAGAAACAAGAAGGTATTAACAGCTCTCCCCAGGATATTTGGGGCCAAAGAAGTTGAAAAGAGGGACAGGCAGGTACAGGGTGAAAGAGGTGATCAGATCTGTTCAATCGATCCACAAAAGAAGAGCAAAAAAGGGGTGTTGCCACTTCACTGCTGGCATCTGGAGAAGTGGGCTTGTGTGAACCTCATGAGGTTCAACAAGGTCAAGTGCAGAGTCCTACCTCTGGGCTGGGGCAACCTCGAGTATCAATACAGGATGGGGGATGAAGGGGTTGAGAGCAGCCCTGCTGAGAAGGTTTTGGGGGTACTGGTGGATGAAAAACGAGACATGAGCTAGCAATGTGTGCTCACAGCCCAGAAGAACAACCTGGTCTATATCAAAAGAAGCATGTCCAGCAGGTGAAGGGAGGTGATTCTGCCCTTTTACTCTGCTCTGGTGAAACCCCAGCTGGAGTACTGTGTCCAGCTCTGAAGCCCTCAGCATGGGAAAGACATGGACCTGTTGGAGCCAAGTCCAGAGCAGGGCCATGAAGATGATCAGAGGGCTGGAGCACCTCTCCTATGAGGACAGACTGAGAGAGTTGGGGCTGTTCAGCCTGGAGAGGAGAAAGCTCCAGGGAGACCTTATTGCTGCCTTCCAGTATGGGAGATGGGAACAAACTTTTTAGCAGGACCTGTTGCAGTAAGACAATTGCTAAGTGTTTTTATCAATGGTTTTAAACAAAAAGAGGGAGGATTCAGACTAGATAAAAGAAAGAAATTTGTTTCAATGAGGACGGTGAAACACTGGAAGAGGTTGCCAAGAGAGGTGGTAGATGCCTCATCCCTGGAAACATTCAAGGTCAGACTGGAGGGGGCTTTGAGCAACCTGATTGAGTTGAAGATGTCCCTGCTCATTGCAGGCAAGGTTGGACTAGCTGACCTTTAAAGGTCCCTTCCGACCCAAACTCTTCTGTCATTCTATGATTTCATACCCCCTGACAGGGTAGGTACAAACGTGAGGGAGCCTGCTGGACTCTGAGCTGTTCTCCTGCTGGGCGATTCTTGGTAATTATTTAGTGTGCAATGTGTTAGCTGGATTAAGGGTATTTGGACAGGGATTTGTACGGTGCGTTGTGTCAGAAAGCTATTTAAAAAATTGCTTGAAATATGTTGATACTAACTCTATAGGAACTGGTTTCTGCAAATTTTGTCAAGGCAAATGGCCATAAATCTAAGCGGGAATTTTGCTTACTGCCTTAGGCCGGATTTTGAAAGGTATTTAGGTGCTGAAAGATAGAGTTAGACTTCTACTAAGACTTTCAGAAATATTGTCTGCTTCATGAAATTTTACTTGGCACATCTGATTTGTTTGGCACTTAAATATCTCGGAAATGTGGCACTGTGAGGCTAATAAATACAGGAAAATAATGGGAGTTTGAATTAAAACCCAGCAATGTTGTTTTTTACAGTATCAGGTTCGGTGTGCTGCTAAACTGTTACTACACCGAAGTCAGAATCTCTCAGAAGGTGCGTGGAACTAAAAAGTAGAAACAGAACCCAGCCACCTAAAAAAAAGAAAAAGAATGAAGAAAATGCAGAAAGTCTACTTTATAAAGCCCTCATCATGCAGATTCAGATGATTTACTTTTTTTTTTTTTTTTTTTTTTTTGGTAACTTTTTCTCTAGGGAATTCTATAGATGAATGCAGAACTGTAATTTGAGTATATAGATCTTTCTACATATTTACAGAATGAGAGACCTAAAATAACATAACTGATGTTCTTAAAACTGGTAAGGACAGTCACTTGTTTAGGAAGGTTAAATATATCCAGCAATGCTGAGTGAATCAGAATGTACAAAGAAGGGTGTCAGGAGATTGTAACGTGTCCTAATCATAAGTATGAGCCTCCAGTTTTCTTTTTCTTTTTTTTTTCTTTTTTTCCAAGGGTGAGAAATAGAATGGTTCTTGAATATGTAGATCAGTATAATTTAATTAGCTTTTATGACCAGGACTCCTCAGAGATAACCATAAAAGTCAATTAGACTGTATTAAAATGCAGCCATTTCCCTGAAGCTTCTGTGGAACAGCCCTTACTTCTTCAGGAAAATGGTAAAAATCTAGACATGTAATCTAATAAAAAGAATAGCCACACAGAAATAATGCTGTTGTCTTTTTTAATATAACAGATCTCCTTCTGCACTTTCCCAGTGCCTGAAATGTATTGCAGCGTACAGGTCGCACCTTGAGCTCATGGATTTATATGCTGGACCGGCCAGCCAGTGTTACAGCATGATCTCGCACTCCATTTAAAATTGGATTTGAAGAAGATGGTTAGCAAAGTGTAGTGCCTCAGGGCAAAAGCTGATTATCTGCAGGAATCAGGAAAGGACTGTGTCCCAGCTGTACTCCCCCTCCCGATTCCAGATGTTGCACACACACAGCTGGCTAAGCACACAGGAAGATGTGCAAATAACTAACCACGCAGCCAGATGATCACATCTTAATTGATGCCTTCTTTCCTCACCCTTGCCTCTCTGTATTGTAATCAGATCTTCAACTCTGCTGTGTCTAAGAGCAGCTCTGAGGTGACACTTGGTGACCGTCCAGCAGTTACTGGCTCGGTCTGTCTCCACCTACCCTACCACACAGCCTGGTTAGTCCCTGCATGATGGCTTTCTGC
The DNA here is from genome assembly GCA_013400375.1 of Thinocorus orbignyianus. Classification (NCBI taxonomy): domain Eukaryota; kingdom Metazoa; phylum Chordata; class Aves; order Ciconiiformes; family Thinocoridae; genus Thinocorus; species Thinocorus orbignyianus. The sequence goes on along the minus strand of VXBW01004069.1, from coordinate 1,683,431 downwards.
CTTGAGATGAGGTTGCCTGTTAATCCTATGGGCTTGGTCTGCAGCACACCCTGAACTTCAGGCTGCTGCAGTAGTTTCTGCTTTATTGAGGGCAGGAATCACAGTTCCATTTTCGGTATCTCTAATGAACATCACAGATATATATTACTATATTACAGAATATTCAACATTTAATCACAGAATGACAGAATGATAGGGGTTGGAAAGGACCTTCAGAGATCATCTAGTCCAACCCCCTGCCAAAGCAGGTTCACCCACAGCAGGTTGGACAGGAACACATCCAGGTGGGTTTTTAGTATCTCCGGAGAAGGAGGTTCCACAGACTCTCTGGGCAGTCTGTTTCAGAGCTCCGTCGCCCTCAAAGTGAAGAAGTCTTTCCTCATGTTCAGATGGAATTTCCTGTGTTCTAGTTTGTGCCTGTTGTCCTTTGTCCTGTCTCTGGGCACCACTGAAAAGAGTCTGGCCCATCCTCTTGACACCCGCCCTTTAGACATTTAGAAGCATTGATGAGATCTTGATGTCTGAGTTTGCTTTTTTTCCTTTGAACACCACATTCTGGCCATTACGAAGAGCAGAACTCTACTGTTAATTGGCCTGATCAAGTAGATGCTCTCTAAAACATTAGTATGTCTATTAATGCCAGGAATGGCATATATAATTTCTGCAGGTACTGATTACCCAGAGCAGAGGTGGGGAGGGATCAGTAGCCTAAAGCAATAGTATCTTGCCCACCAGCAGTTTGGTCTTAAGAGAAGGAGTGGCAGAGCAGCTGGGCAGCTTCCCCATCGCCGCCACATGCGTCCGGCCCTGAATTCCAGCAGAGCCTTATTTATTTCAATTAGCTCATTAGACCTTTCAAGCCTCCACGCTTATCTCAAAAATAAATATTTGTTGTACAGCATGTCACGCTGCCCGGTGTTACGTTCTCTGCGTAAAGAAAGTCCTTGCAAAATGTGCCACAAAAAGCGGCTTGTAAATTTATTGTGAGAATCTTCATTCTGGCTTTACCTGACTTTTATAGGATTAAAGTCTCAGAGTTGATGCTGCATTAGAGTGACGTTTCTGTGGAAATTATTGCATTTCATAATAACATACTCAAGTTCCAAAGGAGAGAGGCAAGCGTGAAGCAAACAGAACTCATATCAAACTTGCGGCAGATAAGAACAAGTATTGTCTTGAAATCTCAAGTTCTTCTCTTCTTTTTTATGGCATAAGGAGAAATATTTGAGAGTTAGCAACCGTGGCACTGTGGTGATGTCCCTTGCATCGATGTAGTTAATCTGTCAGCACTTCCATCAGCAAACCTGTTTTTCAGACCTGTTAACTGCAGTCTGAAAATCAATTCCAGACTTAATCATGGACAAAGGGGTGTATTCCACCATTCTGCATGACGGCGATACACATATATCATTGAGAGAATAGATTCCAAGGTCTCAGACCATGAGAAATTTTATGCTTACAATATTTATGAGAGTATCACCGCTGCGCTACGGAGTGCAGAAAACTAGACAGAATAGGTGATTCAAATGCAAAATAGTTTGATCCTCTGATGAAAATTCTCTGGCCTTTGGCCTTATCATACAATCCAAGGCATGTAAAAATTGTGCTGGAATTTGCCTCTTGTCATATCTTATTGCTTAATTATTAAACGTGCTTGGTATGGTACAGTTGCTCTATAATAAAGTCTGTCATTACATAGGCAAACAAAATTCCTTGTGCTATTGTCCTCCTTGATAGTCCATGCCTGATAAGGGCCAGGGCTGCAGTTCTTGGCTGCAGTGGGGCCACTCGGCTCTGCAGTGTGAAACAGTATAATTGTGGGGCCACGGCAGCACTCTGAGAGCAACCAAGACCTGTGTTTTAAACTCTCTGATCTTTTCTTCATGAAGGAGCAAATCCTGAGCCCTTCTCTGCAGCTGGAGGGACCAGGAGAGGACAGGGCTGTGACCCCTTGGCACTGGCAGATGCCAAAGCCTTTGGTGCTGGGCGGTGGAGATAAAACTGCTGCTGGTCAGGGCACCAAAATGACAGAGGTTGCTGTAATTTTTAGTACAGAGATGAGAAGCAGACCGAAGAGCACATTTTAGAGAACATACTGCATCAGAAGAGAAAGGACACCCGTCCTCCTCTGCCCCTGCTAGCCCAAACCCGTGTTCTCAGGATGGGCCTGTAAAAGGAGATCTGTCCAAGGCATATACGTGAAGCACTTTTGCATCTGTTGATTTTTAGGCTTTCCACTTAAATATAATCAAGGATCCCAACACTAGCAGTAGTGACACAGATGATGACAACAGTTTTAATATCCTTAACCTCCAGCAAATTGAAAAGTGCTGGGCTTAGCACCAGCTCAGCCCCCAGCAGACACAGCCACCTCCAGTTTCAGCATCACCTCTGGCTTTGGGTGCCCCTACTTTTCGGTCTTCAATTTGAACAGTTTGCCTGTTTTTTCCCAGGTAGGGTTCGTGAGGTGCTCCCTTTCCGCTGATGCTCTTTGGAATGGCACTGGCTCCTGGCTGTAAATATCAGGTGCAGTTCAGCATCTCCACTTAGACACCAAAAAACCTGAGATGTGATGCATCCAAGTTAATGGCTTTTCACTCCGTTGGTTTTATTATCATTTTCTGCGCAAGTGTGAAACAGCCCTTTGAGTCAGGAAGGGAGCGAGAGAGGTGTGAGGCTCAAATACCAGAGAGACACATTCTCTGGGGACTGCCTTGGTCCCGCTCCCAAGGTTTCACCCCTCCACATGGACAAGCATCCCAGTGCAGGGCCAGGCAGTGGTACTGGCAGTGGCCCTGAAGCAGCACAAGGAAATGCCATGAATATGTAGCGACCTCAGGTCCTTGTGGCACCTTTGCCGAAGTGCAGGGATAATAAATCAGCATGGAGCTCTGCTGCACCACTGAAAAGAGTCTGGCCCATCCTCATGCTCAGCTGCTGGTGGCATGACTGAGCTATTTATTAAATGCAGGGTCTGCCTAAAAAGAAAATTGTATGTGGGGGCTGCCTGGGAGTATCTGTAAGGTGCTTAGTTTTGGTTTTGCTCCTCCAGATCTGCAGGTGCATGGGCTCAGCTCAAGCCGGGCTGAGCCTGCGGAGTCAGGTGGGATGGCAGCCTCAGAAGGGCAGCAAAGCGTACTGGTGCTGCAGGTACTTCTGGTGATGCGATGCTGCTAATTTATCTTCATCCATGGTTTGTGCTACATGCCAGCCTGCAAACTGGGGCAGCCGAGGCGCGGGCAGATCCTCCATGGCGAAATGAGCGGTTACCTCTGTTGCAGAGCTGAGGCTGGGGCTGGCGGCGGTGACTGCTCCAGTGCCCAAGCGGTGGGGGGTCCTGCTCCCTGCTCCTGTCTCAGTCCCTTTGGGGCTGCCACCGCTCCCTTCAGCCACCGCGGGTCCCTCGGGGCTGCTGTCGGCTGCAGTCTGCACGGAGAGAGTCTCCCTCCCTGCTGCTTCAGCTCTGAGCTGCAGTGCTGGTGCAGGTCTGCTCCTGACCTCCTCTGTTGCAGAGGTGTCAGATTTTGGCAGAGGGCAAGGCAGAGAGCTGGAGGGGGGTTTTATGAGCAGGGCCTTTTTTGATGGGGGTACAGATTTTCAAAGGCAGTCAAAAAACTTACACAGGTCTTCCATGGCTTATATCTTGTCCCTAGTGCATGTCGCGTCCGGCAATGCTGTAGCTTTATAGCCATATAATCTAGCTACATTTTCTAAAAAAACAGACTGAGGTTATTTAAAAAAACCCATATCCTAGAAGGCCATTTCTTTTGAAGCCAACTAACTCAGCACTTGCAAACCTAACTTTATAAAAAGAGCTTTATGCTGAACAGTAGGCCATCCTACCCCACAAAGCTTTTCAATGAATTGGAAATAATTTCTCCTTAATGTCTTGACCTCAGGGCTCAAAGGGGGTTCTGGCAGCAGCCCCGTACAAAAGCCTGGGTGGGAAACATTTCATTTCCTGAGATGTTACTCCCACGGTATACATGAAGAGGAACTGCTTCAGACAGTGCAAGGTAAGTTTTATGGATCGTGAAACTCTGCCAAAGTAGGGGTGAAATACAAATAAGTAAATAAATGCGTCCTCTCTGTCCTTTATTATGCACAAGCTGAAAGGTGGTATGGACAAAAATAAAGGTCCTGTAGGAAAATGCTGATGCAGAAGCCTAGTTGAGGAGGTCCTTTAATTTTATCGCAGAATCTCGTCCAAATAGTAGAGGTCTGTGCAAGGCCTGGCGGCGTTTGCTGTGTACAGGAGCCCTCTGTTTGCAGGGGGAGGAGAGGCTCAAGTCTGCCTCGCCTGGAGTGGGAGCACACATGCTGCTGCCGTCCACAGCCCAACACGCTCTCCTGCCTCCCTCTGCAAACACTGTGTGTCTTGGATTCATCTGTGACCTCTCAAGATACTCTGTCTTTACCATTTAGGCTTTCCCCATCCCCACCTCAGGAGGGAACCAGGAGTTTTCCCCATTGTGAATTAAATTAATGAGAAAAGAATCTAGGGAAAATTGGCTATTCTTTGGCTGATTACCTCTAGTCATCCTACTAGCCGTGTTGGGGTTCAGCATTACTGAAAGAATGAACAATAATCTAATTAATATGCTTACTGTACTAGAATAGAATCTAAAGACTTATTCAGCTTGTCGCAGTATGCACTTTTAAATTTTTTACTCAGCAGTAACATTAAAACAGCCAGACTTTCAGCTCTGCAAACTGTGGATAATGAATTTCTTTCATCCCAAACAATTTACTCCCCTGTGTATTAAAACACTTAACCAGATCAGTTGTATTTGTACCAATGCGTGCTCTGACGTGCAGAGCGATGGAAAAAATGAGCAATCAGCGTGTAGTAATGATTATTTTCTTGGTAAAGGCTTTTTCTAAAAATGATAGGAATAAAGTCACATATTTCTCTGTCAGAAGTGAGCGCTGTTTACACAACCGACATGAATAATGAAAACAAGTATATTCCCTCCTGCCCTTGCTCTCTTTGGATACCATCCAGCATTGACTGAAGTCAGGGAGAGCTCTGCTGTTGACTTCTCCGGAGCAAGATGGGATCTGCTGCCTGCAGTCGGCATTCCCCTCTGGAAACGCCATGCAGATGGAAAAGTCCCATGGAGAAGGCAGAGCTCATCGCGCTCAGGGTTAGATGGATCACCCTGTGGGCCTCCAAACAAGGTCAAAGTTGGGAGGGAGGGGAAAAAAAGAAGAGGTTTAAAATAAAGGTATGCATGCCTTTTTTTTTTTTTTTTCTTTCCCTGCCATTCTAGTTTCTAGCTATATTTGGTTGTATTTTTAGGCTCCGTTCCAGAAGCAGATTGAAGAACTAAAAACTTTGTGAAATTAAAGTTAGGATTTCTGCATGATCACTTCGTTTCAAAAATTAAAGTTCTGAAAGGAATACCCCACCCTACAACACTTGTGAAAAACCAGATATTTTGTAGAAAGGCATTTTTAAGCAGGCCACATGCATTAGGTCTCAAGAATATAATTCTCTACTTTTTAAAGTTGATACCACACCACAGAAATGATGCGGTAAGGAATCCATCCTTTCATCGCACATGTTTTGGGGCTGATTTCTATGTTGTTTTAAAAACTTGCATGGGATTAGGCCTTTCAGTTACAAAGCACGTGAACATTTTTCAAAACAACTCCCAGCAATGCAGTCCATCGTTCCAGTAAAACACAATTTAGGAAAAAGCTTCCCATGCTTCAGAGAAATGAAAATGAGTGGGGTCTGGCCTGCGGGGGTGGGATTCACCCTGAGCGAGGGGTGACGTGGATTTGAAACAGTCCCAGGTCATCAGCTATTGAGCAAACAATGCTCAGGTCATCAGCAAATAAGGGCTCACACGAACTTTTCATTTGTGCATCTGTAAGGAAAGTGATTTGGCTTTGAACACAAGCCTCTTCAATCTTTCTGGCTCTCTGGGGTGGTTCCTCTAGATTGCAAAGCGTATCAGCTGGGGCTGTTCATGCAGTTGTGAAAACAATGTGGATTAATGAGAGTCACTCCCCACTAGGTGACCCCTGGAAAACCTGCTCTGCAGTCACTGAACGGCAAGAATTTTTATTCCATTTTGGTCGGAGAGAGATTAAATCGTTAGACTTTTTCCCATCATCAGCATCCTCGTCGTGGAAACACGGCAGTCAATGTTTATTGCGGCTGGGCAAGTCTGTCCTCAGCGCTGCACATTTCCTGCTCGACATCCACCTTCCTCGCTTTTAAAATTCATTACGGGTAATCTGCTGCGAAAGAGAATATCGAGCCTGCATGTCTCGACCACCCAGATCTATACCCTCCTATTGTCAGATCTATATACTTCTGCCGTAATAAAAGCGCCGGAGAGCAGGGCACATGAGAAACTGCTCCTAAGGAGATCACCGAATGTTAATCTTTGCTTTATGCCCTGTTTAGCACCGCTTCTTCCGAAGCTGTGCACATATCTATGCAGCTGTATATTTTCAGCATATGTCACTGCAAAAATAAATTATTCAGGACTGTTAGATTACTTATAAATGACACCAATCAATTAACACCACAGCCGGCAGTCTTTTGGGCTTTTGTCACAGACCAGGATGGTAAAGCTCTCAACTCCACATTTCCCAGTATGAAGGATTATGGTAATGACAGCTTATGTTTATTGAATTTTTAATTGATGAGTAATATCTCTGGACTTGCTGTGCTAACATTAGGGCTAGGGAGAACTAATCTCTCGAAGGAGAACATGATACAAGCTGAGCTGCCCTTCCCCAGACAAAAACCCCGATCTGAATGTGTCACCAAGCAAGCTCGGGATGTTTGCTGCTGTCAGTTGTCAGAGTGGTTCAGAAGCCTTCGCACTAAAGATTCCTGCCTCTTCCTTACACAGGGCTGCGCAGCCCCTTGAGGAGGCCGTGCATTAACATGCGCTTCGCAGCTGTCCTGTAATAAGGTGAAAAAAGTAGGGTGCCTCCAGGTCATGTGAAACAAAGCAAGCAGCAGCCGGTATTGATCCCTGGGCCGAAGATGCCAGGTTTCTGTCTGCAGGATGGAAAAGCCTCAGGTCCCCCCTCCTTGGCACCTCTGACATTTCCAGGGCTTCTGCTGGCGTTACCAGCTAGGCCACCAGACAGCAGGTTCTGCAGCCCTCTCACAAAGGAACAGATCCTACCACCACAGAGCCATGAAATCAAGTATTCGTTTCCCTTTCTTGATCGAAGGGCAAAAACTGGGATCCCCTCTGCTGGCAATCCAAAATGCCCACTCCCCAGGCAGGCTGTGCTGGTGTGTGCTCATGGTGTGCACGGGGTGAGCCACGCAGGGAGCTGAGCTTCAACACCGGCAAAGAATAACACAGCTGATCTGGTGTTTTCCATGTTGTTTTAAGGAGCAGTAAAGCTTCATGCTGATGGATAAATGCTATTATCATGCATTAAACATGTGTGGTTTAAAGACAGGGAGTAGCCCAATACTAAGTTTTTCAATAAAGATTGAGCATGTCATTCAACTGCTTAAGTGTATCATATTTAAATCTTCCTTGTAACCCCCCAAACTAAAATCAGCCTGTTCCAAGTCCGGCTGAATTCCCTTCATAAAGCCACCAAGATTAGTTTTAAAAATATATGCATTGTATGCTGACATGGATTGATTCATTAAGGGTTGATGGTAGAGTCTGAATTGGAAGGTGCAGTGAAGATGACGATGAATTTTAATGTGGCCGGTGGCTACTGTTCAGCAGATATGAAATTGGAAATCAATGCTAGCTATTAAATACAAATGTATGCTACCTTTGCCTTTGAAGCAGTCTTCCATTCCCAGTCTTTCAGTGCGCCAGGGGAATGCTGGCATGAAGGAAGAAAGCCCAGCCTTGCAAGGGCCTGACAGTGCCGCTGCCTGTACCTTCTGTTCATACCTGGGGTACATCTCACCCTCTGCAAAACAGGTCCACAGCAAAGGCTTCCATCTCAACACCCATGTTGATGTGGTGCTAGCAGCTGTACTTTAAATCTGGGCCTTGGTCTCTGTATCCAGGAGTTGCGTGATTGCACCTGAACCTAAGTTTATACATATTTCTAGGTCTCATGGTCAGGAGGAAAATCTTTGAAGGATGATGAGTGTAAGAGATGCAGTGACGCCTGAGCCTGCTGGCACCTGGAGTACTAGCCCAAGGCAAACTAGAGTGCAAACCCTGACATCCATGAGCACCTGCACCCCAGCTGGGAGGTGTTGCTGGAAGAGTGTGACATTTCAAGGCATCCCACCCAGGCATAGGAAAATGCTGTGGGATGTCCCCCTGCCCACCCCCCATGGTGCCAGGAGTGTCTGGAAGGCAAGGCTGACTGCCAGAGAAGAAAACTCCCCTGCCGACACCGCTCCATGTAGTGGTAGAGACATGGTGTGTCCTTTGGGGAGCAGAGAAAACCTCAGGGAGCTGCGTGTTGCATTTTGCCTAGGGCATCAATTTGCCATAATCCAGCTGCGTTCCTGTATAATGCAGACACAAGGTGTTTTAGCCTCCCAAGTAGCGTCTGTCACCTTGCTTTCTACCCCACCTCTTTTGCACACACAGGTGTGGATGATAGAAAAAACTTAATAACATACTAAATGGAGAGACAGAAAGCAAAATGCCCCCTCCTCCGACAGCGAAGCAATGAAGAAATGAGTATCCCAATCCATTTAAATATTTGCTGGCTCTGTTGACACTGGAACATAAAGCTAAGCCCCTAATTAAATGAGAAAACAATAAACATAGCCAGTAAACTATTGGCTTGCATTAATCCCCATCTAGAATGTTTTCAAACAGTGTCTAACAAAACGAGTGCCGTATTTTAAACATTCACTCTCTAGATCTCTCGAGTGTAATCAGCGATGTTTATCATGTCCTTTATGAAAATGCTGTTTCTCTCTCCACTGCAGGAGCAGGAGAAGGAAGGGAAACTGTCCCTGGGATGTGGGCAAGATGCAACAGGGATTTGTAGCACATGTGCACTGGAAACAAAGAGAAATTCTCCTGTGTGAGCACGATAGTGGGATTGGTGTAATGAGCTCTTCCTGGGTAAGTAAACACGATAAACTGATCTAATTCCCAGTGAAGTGTCTGGGTGACATGCCCATCCAAGACAGGAAAGTCAGGGGACTGGAAACAGGACTACGGGAACCTCCAGCCCAGAGCCTGGCTTTAGCACCAGCCAACACGGCCTCTGGCATTAGGTCAGGAGACAAGCCCCAGTCAACACACCCAGTCATTCATGAGACACCAGCTTAAGTTAGGAGGGACAGAAATGCATCATCTCTGCCATCTTATGTTTTTCTCTGTGTCATAACTTGCCTGACTGCTCAGAAGCATCTCCCATTGCATATTTTAATTTTACCTTGCAGTGGCTCCCATATGATAGCACTATTCTTCTCATTTCTGTGTTGTCCTTGACCTGCACTGGGAATGGGGTACCTACCTCTCCTTAACTGATATCTACGACTTTAGCTGGTGAGGTTGAAATATTAATGATTTCCAGCCATTCTGGCCAACATTTGACACTATCAGAGGAAGATTCCTGTTTGAAGTTTATTTGAGCTAGTGATCAGATGAGAGGAGAGGGGTGAAGTGTTGCTACAGCATCTCCACAAAGCACCCGTTCTTCTTTTTTTTATTTTTTATTTTTTTTTCCAAAATGATATTTGACATTTCAACCAAGTCTGAAACTGTCAGGATTTAACTGCAGTAAAATCAATGGTACACAAGATGTAATGAGGTGTGCCTGAATTATCCTGAAATAGATATAATTGCTGTGTAAGTCCTCCAGCAGGTCCCAGTTTCCCCAGCCACAGTCAGTATCTCATTGTTTGCAAAGAGTAAAGACGTCAGGAGCCAGTGGGACAAAGCATAATTAGCCAGGGCGCTCTTGTTGCCTGCTTTGGTTTTGAATGACATGTAGTGAACAGCTTCTGAGAAGAGGAAAGGGTGCTGAAAGAAGATGTTGGCTTGTCAGCATCCTGAGAGTGCTTCACACTCAAGCTATGGGGAAGAGAAGCATGGAAGTGCGATGCCGGAAGTGCAAGCCCCGGTGCAGAGGGCTTTGTTCAGCTGGGAGATCTGGGTAGAAATTAAAAGTGTGCTCATTAGAACTGAGTTTTGTCTTTCACTGCAGTATGTAAAGATCCCTGCCATAGGCCAAGATGAACCGCTCTGCAAATTATCAGCTGTCACCTATTAGAGCCGCAGCTCAGAGCCACGGCACTGTACAGTGGTGGGGGACAATGAGGTGCCTGACCTGGGGAGCGATATAAGCCACCGAGGCTGGGGAGCCTGCCCTCCTAAGGGACTCTGTACTCTGTGATACAAGTGTCTCTGCTCAGGATTTCTTGCTCCACGATCTCTGCTGTCCTTCATTCTCCTGGAGAGAAACATGCCTAATACATGGTGAATGCAGGCTGGACTTCTTCCACTGCCTGAGGATGTTTGACTACACACCTTCTCTGCCAAAGACCAGCAAGACACCAGGTTTCAAGTTATTTTACTGCCTTCTCTACTGCAGAGGTTCCCTTATACACACAGTAACTGTGCCTTAATTAAGGGCACTCGGTGGGGGAGGCAGGATATGCAGGCTGAAGGTAGAATTTGATGTTTGGGTCTTCCTACTGCTGCAACCACTGAGCTACAGAGGCAGCTTCCGTGGCCCCTCAGTGTTGTGCTAGATTGTGGATGAAATAGGTTTCTGAAAGAAAGATAACTTGATAAATTTGTATTAAGATTTTCTTTTTTTTTTCTTTTTTTTCTTTTCCTTATTTTTTTTTCCCCAAATAGATCATTCACAAGCCCAGGGAGATGTAACGGGGATACACAGTCATCTGGATTTTTACTAAAAATAATACAAGATAAATTTAGCTAATGAGTTCAGCGTGTATATGTTTTAATAGCTTTCCCCTGCCACAGTCTCATACTGGCTCCTATCGTACATCAGTGCTTCTTTCAACACATGTAAATAATACACAGGGCACAATTCACATTCCCACAGAAAGCAACTTGCTTTTAGTCACAAACAGAAATGAATGCAGCAGCAATGGTATAGATCCATTCAGGCAGTATATGAAAAGTTGGGCCAAATTCTGCACCTTTTGCTCATAAAAATGATTCTTACTGACTTCCTAACCTCACTGTGATAAACAGGGCTAGGTTCTCTGAAAGAACATTATGTTTCAATATATTTCATATTCACTCCTAATGCCGAAGGCACTTTTAAAACCTTCCATATGTCTAGCTAAAGCACAGTGGATGAGCTCCCTACATTAATAGAGAATATAACCAATCAATTAGTATAAAGACTCTCTCCATAATCACCTGACTTAGTCATACATCATCTAACTCTAGTGCTCCTAATGCAAGACTTTTTTAATAGCCTATATTTGTCAACGAGGCTAAGATTTTAACGCAAGTTCCCTCTATCTATCACCGCAGCTCACAAGAGCAGCTTGGCTAAAGTTCTCAGCACAGGATAAAAATTTTCAGATGCAATTTCAAATATGCCATATGCCTCTGAGTGGTGATCTGGGCCCACTCTTTGGACTTACTAGAGGGTCTGGCCTTGCCTATGGAACAGGCTGCCCAGGGGAATGGTGGAATTGCTATCCCTGGAGGTATTTTAAAGATGGGTAGATGTGGCGCTGAGGTACATGGTTTAGTTCTGGTTTCGTCAGTGTTAGGTTCATGGTTGGACCTGATGATCTTAAAGTTCCCTTTCAACCTAGATAATTCTATGATTCTGTGATTCTGTGTCACTCAAAGAAGCAAAGCACAGTGTTACATGTGGCCATGTGCAATGTTTGCTCCCGCAGAGTCCTGCAAAGTCTATCTTAATTCAGAAGAGTCACTGACCACTATCACGTAACAATAGTCTCCACTCCACAAAAGATATGGATAACTTAAACCTAAACTTGTTCTGTGGTCATGCTTTTCACTTGCAAGCTGCACTTACAAAAATGTGTGAAGAAAATAACTTTCAAGCAGGCCTTCTTCAGCACTGGCAGCCTAGGTTATGAGGGTCCCAGTAACAGTGCAATCCTTCGCTTCTGCCTTGGGATCTAAGTGACTGGCCTGGGAGACACCTCCTTTATTCTCACAGGACCACTGTTTTGTTTCATTGTGTTCTTTACTTTTGTGATGACGCCCCACTTCCGGAGGGCCACCAAGATGATTAGAGGGATGGAGCACCCTCCTGAGGACAGGCTGAGGGAGGTGGGGCTGTTCAGCCTGGAGAAGAGAAGGCTCCGGGGAGACCTGATAGCAGCCTTTCCGTATCTGAAGGGAGCTACAGCAGAGCTGGAGAGGGACTATTTGTCAGGAAGTCTAGTGACAGGACGAGGGGTAATGGTTTTAAATTGGAAGAGGGGAGATTTAGATTAGATATTAGGAAGAAGTTCTTTCCTGTGAGTGTGGTGAGGCACTGAAACAGGTTGCCCCGGGAAGTTGTTGATGCCCCATCTCTGGAAGTGTTTAAGGCCAGGCTGGATGGGGCTTTGAGCAACCTGCTCTCGTGGGAGGTGTCCCTGCCCATGGCAGGGGGGTTGGAACTTGATGATCTTTAAGGTCCCTTCCAACTCTAACCGTTCTATGATTCTATGATTCCTAATCTGGGAATCAGTTAAGAATGAGCTGGTAGGGGTTAGTGATGAAGGACAGATGCTTGCTGTCCGATCCTTTGCAACAGAAAGGCTTCTTCCAAAGCGTTTTTATTTGCTCAAAGCATTTTAATATACAGTTTACTAGCAGAAAGGGGCTTTCAGTGTGAAACCATGAACAGAATTAGTGTATGCCTCTCTCTTTCACCTCAATCTTACTCTGCATCTTCAAGGTTTGATCTCACCCACATGAAGATAGCTGCTGTTGACTTCAGTGGGATCAGGTATTAGAAACATGCATCAGGCATGATACAAGAAAGTGCTTTATAGCTAGTCTCCATGGAAAGAATTGAAAATATCAGGTGCAAGTTCAGGGAGAAGAAAAGATGCAGATGTTGCATTTTATCCGTTTAGAAATAGGCATCCAAAAATCAATATTCTTTATACATAGCTCTGAAATATGCTGCCTAAGGTGACTTGGACTCCACAGTGATGCGCGTCCTAGAGATCTGATCGATACAACATCTGCTCCTAAGGTCTACCTTAGTCAAAACAGGTATAACTCCTGACTCTTCAGAACATGGGCAGCTTCTGCACAAAGTGAACACAGGCATACTCTCCAATCAAGTGTGCTTATCTGGAATAACATAGTGGGTATATTTTGTCTCCTAACCCACTTATTGTACTAAGTCCTGCAAAGATCAGACCTGCCTGGGAGATTTTCTGTAAGAAGTAGAAAATATTGGCTCAATGCAGAAAACTTTGCTGATCAATTTATGCTGTACTGCTTTGTTCAAAAGTATATATTTGTTCTTTTTCTCCTCAAAACCTGAAATCATTGTGTAGGCATGTGTAATAAATGCACCAATTTAATAGAGTATCTTTCCTAGTACCTCTTGTCTTCTAATATGATTATATACTTTTTTGAATTCAAATGTGGTGGAAAGCACTGAGGCAGATTAACTGTTAGGAGAACAATGGAGAATGTCTTAGGGATTTCCAAAATATTTCCACGCTGAAAGCATGGAAAGCAATCTTGCAGCTGACGTTGTACTAGAACATTCGCCACTTTATGCCATTTTTATTCATGTCCATCACATCACTGGCTTTCCTAGGAAACCCATGCTTAACACTTGGAGCTAGATTTGCCAGACCTGCAGAAATCATGGAGATTGAACCTGTAGGAGGACACTCATGTGTAAGGCCTTTCTGGCTGCTTGGGTTTTTGGTTAAGGTGGACTAAGATAGATGTTCTCACCATCCTATGCCAAAGGAAGAAAAATATGCTAGAAATTCACATAGTTGACACAATCATTAGAGAGAAGAGGAATGTCAACATTCACCACCAACCCTAACTGGAGGTACATAAGCCCCAGTAATTTCTGCAGTACAACTTCCTTTTTAAAAACTACATCTGAACTCAATTAAAACCAAATCTGATTGGACCAATCAGTTCAAAGGCAGGGTTTCTTTACCATCACTTGTATTTATGGACACTGGTTAGAGATGTTCTGGGTATGCTTGGGATCTCTTTTCAGTTAAATATCTGCTTTCTTTAATTCAAGGTCGTGGCACTACCAGCATATTGCACAGAGATAGTCTCAAGCTAGCAAACCTCAGTCCTCAGTACTGGAGGGAATGTCTGGTAGAAAGAAGGTCATTTTCATTAGAAAACATGATTTTAGATGTCTTTTTTTGGGGGGTGGGGAGGGAGGGTGGGTGGAGAAATGACCTGTCTAAAAGCACCAAACACAGCATGGTGCCACCTAACACTTTTATATAATACATCAGCAAGATGTTATAATTTGAAAGGGGTACCTATGACTTTAAAGAGCTATTCTGCTCTGGGGAACTAAGGCAAATGCATTCATTTTTTAAAAAAGGTTACTCTTAATGAGCCTGCAGGGAAGCTATTTCTGAAAGGGGCATATTTGAGTGCAGCGCTATTATTTCAACAAATTAGTCATATTGCATCATCAACACGAAACAATGAAACTAAAGAGTCAGGGCTGTAACTCGCTCTCACGCATCCTGGTGCAACTCCACTGAGCCCAGTTTTCTGCCATGCCCAAGCTGGGAAGAGCTGTCTTGATAAAAAAAAAAAGCCAGTTATAGCCTGGAGACTGCTCCGCTCTCCTGAGGAGTGGGTGTCCCTGGGGATGGGATGGGACGGGAGCACCACAGGCTTGGCCACCTCCCTCCCTCCCCGCCTTTCCTCTTCCCGTGAACCAAGGGGTACGTGGCAGCTCGATGCCGGCCTGGAGCTCCCTAGGGAGAGGGCAGCCAGCTCAGGAGACAGGCTGTTTCCCACCTCCCTTTGTAATAGCAGGCTGAGGCAAGGCAGGGAAGCAAGCAGTGAATCAGACGGAATCACTCCCCTTTCCTGGCATAGAAGAGTTGCAGAAGCCCATCGTTTCTTACGCCTGCTAGAAAGTAAGAAAGAAATCAGTGTATTTTGGTAGAGTTTGGAGAGAAATTACTTTCTACCCTGTTCAGATAACAAAATGGACCGTGTCCTGATTGACCTTTGCAGTATTAACATTTTTAAAACATATTTGTTAATTAAAATGGGCTGGAACAAATTTCCGTTCTGGGTCCTGGGTTGCGCCAGAGTTCATAAGCGGGTTTCTTTCGCAACCCAAATCAAAACATTGAAGATGAAATACACACACTTTGATTCAAACTGTGCTCTCAGCGAGGTTTCCAACAAAACACTACATTTGACAAAGTGTGGAGCCGCTTCAGATTTCCATGCAGAGAACTGAGATCAAAATCTGCCCTTGACATTTGAGCCTGCCTCCAGTTTAGATCAGGAGTTTTGACTCTGATCCATGTTTTAAGTCTAGAATGTCATCCTATTTCTATCAAAACCCCTTTCCTGTGCGCTTTTGAGGGTCTTTGCAACTTTATGCTTCTGAATAAACCATAGAGTAAAAAAAGTAAAACTGGTAACTTGCAGGAACGTGATCTACTAGGCATCATCATCTGAGCAGTTCTTTCCCCTTCCCCCAGGTGCCGGCTTGATCCCAAGTATTAAATCACAATGCGAAGGCTGCACTATAAAAAAGCACCCAGGGAAAGCAGCTGCAGTGTGCTAGGGCGAGTCTCATCTTTATGTGTCTATTCGTAACCGTGGCAGATGAGGGTGAGAAAGCTACGTGGGCAGGGAAGCAATTGGAAGCAATCACAACACAGACTTGCATTAAGTGAAAACGATGCATACAAGTAGTCTTCAGAGATTAAAGATATTTGGGTTGGGAGAGGAGCTTTAATTGGAATTGACCTTGTAAAACATGCTCCCTTATGTTCAAGGCTTACAATCATGGGTGGGCTGGCTGATCTGTTTAAAAGTGCCTGGTTCACATTAGCCACCCAGTTTTTAGAGGCAGTTTTTAGACGCTTGATGGTATCGCAGAGAACAAATCACCCCATTTGAATATTGATCCAGCACACTAGCAGTTAATGGAAAGGAGTACAGATGTTTTCTGTAACACCTCAGACAGCACTATCATGCAATGTTTTGACATAAGAAAACACTTCCCTTCAGAAAATTAAAATACTAATAATTCAAGTGCTGCTTCTAGGACAACAGATTTCCAGTTGCTGATCTCCAGATACATTTTTAGAAGGAACTGACGGCAGAGAAAAAGACCTAATAAGCCGGGAGATTCTCTCAGGAAGATCTGGTCAAAATTAGTTCCTTTGATTGTAAGACAGATCCAAACGCAACAGGTCCATCACTAACAAATGAGCAGTATTGCTCAGGAAAGCCATGCAGAAAAGAAATGCTGTATCTTTTGTATCTTTTTGAGCTCTGGGCCAGGGCGTTTGAAAGAAAGAGGCAAAACAGATTTTTATGAGGCAGCCCAGGGCTGAGCTTTTCAGGCTCTAGCTGCAATGATGAGTGCCTCTCCCTGACTCTTACAGCCTCCAAAATATTATACACCAATTGTCTGTGAAATAGCCCAAATTCCAGACTCTCTTTAGAAAGGAAGCACATGAATACTGGATGTTTTGAATTTGCAGAGTTTTGATCGTGCGTCACTGAGCTGATAGGCTCATTCTGTTTTCATTTGGCAAATACCGAGTCGCAGTAATTCACTCTGCCCTGAGCGAACACAGGACTAATTTAGCTACTAATGCTTGGGAAAACCACACTTTTAGAAGACTCTGGTGTCTGAATTCATGAAAATATTTACTTTACAGCCAGCTATGGTATGCGGGTTTCAAGGTCTCAGTGTTTTAGAGCCTGGTCAGGTGTAGGGACGAGGAGGAGTGAGACCTGGGCACTTGGCCCAAGCTGGCCAACAGGATTATTTCTTACCATGAACAAATTCACTATCTATTGAAAACTTTGCTGAGAAGTGTGCTCTCTCCTGTGATGGCTGCGATCCTGAGAACTTCTTGTCCCGGTGCCAGACCCCTGAGCCCTTCCCTTCCTCCCAAAGCAGTAGCGCTCACAGTGTCTGACATTTGCTGTCCGCTGCTGGGAGTGCACAGCTTTCTGCTGATAGACTTGGCTGAGTATAATCTTTGTATATTTTATACAGGTATTGGGATCAATATTGATTCTTTAGTATTATTAATGTCAATTATCTAGTCTTATTCTATTAAATATTTATATTTCAACCCTTGGGATTCTTTGTTTTTTCCTGATTCGCCTTCCTGGGTGAGAGAATAATTGTCTGAACAACAATAAATTGTTGTGGGTTCCTCAAACCATAACGTTCTCTTTGCTTTTGCTGATGCTGTTTCAAGGTTTGCACCCTGGGCCCTTCCCCTGCATTGGCTGAGCCCTCCCAAGCACAGTGGGGTTGCAGCAGCCTTGATGACCAAGCTCTGGCTCCATGGAACAGGGGAAAAGGATGACGAAGCATCTCTGCCTGAGCAGAAAGACCCCTCCAAGCAAAGACCCTCAAACAAGCTCCTGCCCCTCTGCAAATTTCAAGCGTCAGGGCTTCTGTGGCTACTGTCATATGTTTCTAAGTGCTGTCCACAATAAATGTGTAGCTAAATTGCCTATAATTGACATACACAAGTAAACTGCAGTCCTTCTCAGGCAAGAGACTTGCAGTGTGAGAATTCACACTGACTTCAGAAATATTTCAGAATCGCTGACTAAAATTTGTGCTGATAAAAAATCAGGTTTTGGCAAATTGTCTCAGAAATAGTTTGCTTTCCTCCATGTTATATCAAAAAGAACACTTCCCTCCCTTTTTTGGCTCATCGGCCAAAATTGAGAACTTTCTTTGTTTTCTGCCAAATATCATGTTTCCTGTGAGGAAACTTTCTTAATTCTGCACCAGTTTTTGACTGGTTTCACATGTATAACCTCCGTCACCATAGTGTCTAAGTGCAACATCACACTTCCAGGAAACCTGACCAAACTCACATTTGACACAAATGACTCAGGAACTTATACAAGAGTAATTAATTAAAACATGCTGTCTGTATAAGAAATGGTAATTGTTAAAAGTATTTTTTAAAGAAGTAGTCTCTGAGTTTTTGCTTCCTATAACCTCAGACTCCTTTAAAATCCTTTGACATGCCTCAATTATTTTTCAGCCAACCTTCTATTGCTAACCCCTGCACAGGCTTTCAAAGTGGATGCTGTCCAGAAATCCTATTACAATAAATTTACTGTATTAAAAAAAAAATCCGAGGAGGAAATAAGATATGGTCATGTTATTAAGTCTGACTGTTCACCATTGCCAGCCTTTCATCCAGCCCTTTGTTTATTGTCATCTTATCCTACACTTAATCGCATCTAAAGTATAGGGCCTTTAGTACAAGGACCTTCCATTTTCTTTATTTTGAGTGCCTTCTGCATATATGATACCACATATAAAGCACATATTCTCTCTCTTTAAAGTGCTTTCCACATCTATGATGCTATAGAAATAAAAAATCATTATGAAAGTTTAACCAAGAGTTGTAAGCCTACCCAGAACATATTTCTGTAGCCCTCAGTCTCCTTTGTCTAAACAGAAGCCAGTTTTCCTGTATTTTGAGATCAATTATCATAATTAACTAAAATGCTGCTTATTTAACGGGTTAGGTATTAGCAAATCTGAATGAAAAATCAGCAGTATATTAGAGTGCAAATCCCTAAAGAAATCATGAGGATCATTTGTTTTAACAAGAAGTACTTTGGGATCTCTAATACCTACTTGGAGAGCCACCCAAGGTTTCCAGATTGACATCCCACTCAGAGGACACCGTGACAGCAGCTCTCCCCAGACCCGTAGTGCAGTGGTAGTGCTGGCCTGGAGGCAAAGCAGCGCTGAGACACTTCAATTTACAACCTCTGGGTCTAAAAGCAAGGTTGCGTGGGATGAGCTGTGTGCCCATGGCCAGAGGGAATGGAATAGCATTGGCAGCCAGCTAGCCTCAATTCTATGACACAGTCCTAGCTGTCCACATCACCGTAGCTCCAAGGAAAAAGAAAAGTCTGTGCTTTGAATAGCAGAAATATAGAAAAAAACTTAGTAGTAGCAATAGATTTTCATTTTGCCCAGGGGGAGGAGGCAACACAGAGGTTCTGTTCCAAACACATCCTCCTTCCCCCGTTATCGAGAAGGCTGTTGTGCAAACCAGAGCGAAGTGGACGAGCCCTGTGCTGACGGGGAGCGTGGTGGTGTGACAGTTGTCACTTACTGGGTGGCAGCTGTTCAGCGAAGCATTAAGTGTTTCAGCATTTTTTCAGACGTTTTCTGCTGCATCAGGTTCGTGCCACCTAGTGGTGACAGTCCCGCCGTGCCGCTTCCCAACGGTAACGCAGAAAGGGGTTTTTCACATCTCCTCATGAAAAACAACAATAATCAGAGTATACATTCAAATGATAAAGCACAATGTCCTAGGTTATTAATCCATACCCTGAATGCTCAGGTAAGTTTTGTCTTTCACCTCCAAACTGCACATCAGCCCTTAGAAGACTGCAGGTGATATTCCACACTTCAGCGAAAGAAAATGCCAAAGGCAAATGTTAACATCTGTAAATTTGCCTGCCCACTCCAGTGGCCTCTGCCTGGGTCTTGGAGCCACAGGCGATGCAATAATAGAGCAGCAGAATAGAGAAGTGCTTCACTCAGGCAGTTCTCACTCACTGCCACTTCTTCATCTACACAAGTCATTATACAGCTGTCAGCAGTCCGTGCATTGCCTCGAAGTTCTGAAAGGCACAACTGAAAAAAACAAATAGCTTTATTTAACTAAATAGCTTTATTTAACTAATCTTCTATTTCACTTCCATTTATGGTTATTGCCTAAACTTAATCCAGAATAGATTGGCTGAACAACCTGAAGTAAATTTTAAATTAAAATTCCTCCATTTGTCTTTGTTCTATGACACTTTCAGCCTCACTTAGGCAAAGACATTTGAAGATTTCTCATCTTTTCAATTGTACAATTTAATCCAGGGAGGGAGAAGAAAGACAACATCTATCCACATTGCAGCATTGGACTTTTACCAGGAATGAATCTGGATCAGCAGATTTATTGACCAAAACACAACAGAAGAAATTGTTGACTTCAATCTTTCTGCACTAAGCGAGCCACAGAACAGACTGCAGTTCTGATGAATAGATTGCAGTGGAAAATTTCTAGTATTGTGCATTCATGTGCAGTTTAATGGATTCAGGCCACTACTGAAGAGAAAGTCTGCACTCAAGTTTTCAGAGAAGCCATCATGCCATAAAATCGTGCATTGTCTCCATTCAGAGAACAGAGATTTGACCTGCCCTGGTGAGGAGGTAGGAAGCAATCTGAAACCCCGAGCTGCTTCACAAGTCACTCCCCAGGCAGGCACAAAAATATGCTGCTTCTGCCACTCTTTTCTGGATACCATTGGATTAAACTAACACTGAGATCCCCTGTAAATTCTCCTGACAAAGCCTGTTAATAAAAGCTCTTGTAACCTTTCAGCACCTCAGTAGTTGGTTGTGCTCCCTGTGCCATGTGTGGTCCTCAGTCTCTTTCTGCTGTGCATCCTTCTTCTTCCAGCCAGCCTTTCTGCCACTGGAATTAGCCCAAATGCCAAGAAGCAAATAAAACTTCTGAGTCTAACAGAAGTGATACTATGCCAATAAAAGCTTTTAGGCATTTTATCAGTGCTTCTTAAATAATCCAATTCAAAACACAATGAGAAGTATGTCTGAGAGATGAGCCATGGTTCTCAATGAATGTAAAAAATGGATTAGAAAAGCATCATTTATTGAGGATTAAATATTGTGCAGAGAGAAGAAATGTGAGAAATATGTCTTCTTTAAGCTGTCTTAATGCCACGCTTTCAGCATTCAGTGAGTGTCAGGGGTGGAGCTAGTGCAGATGTGGAAAGATTAGGAGGAAATTCACTTGGAAAAGCTGCTGCATTAGAGTTACATTTTCAAATTAAAGTAAGGAGAGATGCAGCATGTTAGGACAGTAACCAACATAACAGCAAATTGTTTATTTGATGATGACTATGTTTGGGAGGGAAAGAATGCTGGGAGCAGAAAAAAAAATCAAACATTAACTCTCAAATAATTTTTCTAAATTTGAAAATGCAACAACTTCACAGAAACTGCCAGCATGACCAATGCTTGAAGGAGAGACCCAAAATGGAGAGCAAACCAAAAATACCCATTTTCTCAAGCAAGTGTGATAATGCAATCAGGCTGGATTGCCTTCTTGGGTCCTGATGCTACTGTTCAATTAACATGTCAAATGATTTCCAAACTTCTTTCTGATATTATTTCTACAAAATCTGATTTCCAGCTAAAACCAGAACAGACTGAGACTGTCCTATTTATTTTTTGCCCAACAAAAGTTTTTGGAAAATGTGAAGTTTTTCAATTTGCAAATTTAGACTTTTTTTTTTCATCAGGTGTTTGCATATGAAATATTTAACTTCCAATTACTTCCACATGGTACTGTATCCACCAGACAAAATACTCCATGAGAGGTTAATGCCACACTGGAAGCTACATGTGGATACATAGCTAAGTATTTACTACTGTTCAGTAATGCTTTGTCCTGGATACTTTTCCCCAAATACAAGGTGGGATCCAGTTTTCTGCTTACTTTGGTGGCTCCAGCAGTTCTGCAAATGTTTGTGAATGAATCAGGAATAGCCTGTCATTACCATCCTGCTACAATGATAACAAGGGAGACGGTGCAGTCAGGGAGGTATTCAAACAAACAAACAAAAAAACCCAAAAAACAAACAAACAAACAAAAAAGGACCAATGGGATATTCTGAAAACATTAACCCTTCTTTTTTTAATATGCAAATCCAAAATCAAATGGAAACTTCCAGCATAAAACAGCCAAAAGAATGATTTTTTTCCCTACACATTTCTATTTATAATTTATATTTAAAAACCTACCTACTATTCACACGGTTTCTTTCCTGCAACTTTTACATCCTGGTGAGGACGATGAAAAACTGCTTTGTTCTGCTGAGAGCATTTCAACTTGTTTATGCTACCAGGAGAGGTGGAACACCTGCCTGAACTAAGCTCTAAGAACAGTTAAGAACCACCACTGTTGGTTTTAACTCACTGTGATATCACTATTTACTTTAATGCTTTCACCATCCCTGTCTTCAGAACAGAATGTCTTTTCCTCCTCTTCAGGTCATGAAGAATGTTGTTTCTTGTATCAGTGGGAGTTTCTGGATGTGATAGTCACTCTATTTCTTCACCAGGTATTGTAACTGAGGGCTGAATTCCAACTGATGAAGGTGAGACACAGAACATCTGCAGGTGGGGAGGTATATGTTTCGGTCACAAAACCTTTTGGCTGCCATTCCAGATTTCAGATTAAAAAACCCACAAAATGTATTCAAATTTTACCTGAGACAGCCTATTTACTTGAGAAAAAGCTCTGCCAGAATTCACAACTACAGACTACTCCTGTGAATACCATCAAAACACATGGGCCATGTTCAAGCCACAGACTAGAACATGAAAGTTTATAACACATAATCCTTCATAGATGTCTCAGCAGAGATGATCAGCCGATGACCTTATGGCTAGATTTGGCCTGCAGAGCAGTTAATCTAGCCTGTGGAAAGAAGAGAGAGACCTTCAGCAGACTGCACCTCTGAAGTCGCTCCACTGATTTCAGTGGGAGCTACTTACAAGAAGGAAATTACAAGACTTTGTTCCAGGTGCTTTCATGGAAAGAAAAACCCTAATGAAATTATCTTTGGAAGTGTACCACTGCAAGTCAGGTATTTTGAAACGAATCCAACGTATCACATTTAATTGCGTGTATTTTCTAAAAGCTGTTAAGTGCTGAAGGCTCTGGTTTATCTGAAACTGAAAAGGCATCCAAGACTAAACTGATTGAAACTTGACTTTTGGGCACTGAGACTGAGCAGCTGCGATAAGGACCAGATTGCTGGCTGGGTGGCATTTTCCTTTCCAACAATATTGGGAATTTCAGATTTTTCTACAGATTGAAAGAAAATACTAGAAAGCATTGCTGTTTGTGCAGACCAGCTGTAAACACAGCAAGGCCCACTGTGCCTGTTTTGTAAAGGCCCTGAGAGCATCCCCCCACCGAGAGGTCTGGCTGCCAGGGCTTGGGGACAACGCAGAGTCAGTGCAGCCAAGGATGGCCCCTTCCCACCGGGGTCTGGGGGAAACATCCCCAGGCAGCACCATGGGCAACTGCTTCCAGCCAAGACCACGGTGCTTGGTTCCTGCCTGGGCAACAGCTCCTGCCATGCCTGTGCCCACCCTCAGCCCATCCCCATGTGGTGGCTTTCCTTTAGCTGGGACAGTGCAGATCAAGCCCACAAGTCTTACGTTCCATAAATCCCGCTAAGCCAGTCCACAAAGAGCAGCAGGGACAACTGGTCCTCTCTCCAGGACCATCAAGGCCGGGGTCAGACTCAGTCTGTAGCTTCATGTTTGCCTCCCACACAGCCGACCCAAAGACTGATGCTATCTTCAGGCAGAGATGGATGAGGCCCTCCAGGAAGACCCTCAGTTTGCTCAGTTTCTCTGGTGGGCACTATCTGGGGAAAATAATTTTCTGAAGAAACTTGAAATATGTATGTCACAGAGACGTCATATCTGCCTTAGAAGGGACTTCAGGATTTTTGCCAACTGCTGTTTATACAAAACTCTATTAGAATGGTGTCCCATGGGGCTGCAGCAGGGAAGGAGGTAGGAAACAGCTGCACTGGTAAGTGTTAGATTTCTTTGTGTTCATACGTATGCCAGACAGAAGAGAGGCTGAGGCAAAAACCTCATTTTTAGTAAGGACATGCTGACAAGACCCTTAAGATTTCATCATGTGGCACTGGATCACCTACCAGTCCAAATGGGTGGGGCAGAACCCCTTGATGACACTTCTGGTGAATTATGCAGAGTAGGCGATGTGGTATTTTTACTAGCTTTATATCATCTGCGAGGAACTGGTGAAATCTAGTCTGGCATAAAACTGGCACGGTATGGACAGAATATACTCAAACCAATATAAATGAGAACATTTAGCACATTCAAATCACATGCCTGTGGCACTTTGCACCATAAGGCAGCAGCGTTTTGGTGCAGTCTTCAGTGCCCTAAAACATTCTTGTGTATTGCCTAATGTAATCCCAACTGAAAAGCTGAGCTGCAGTAACTGAAGGCTTACACAGAGGACTCAGAAGCTCTTGTCCTTGTGAACACCCCACCAGAACTAGGTATACAGAAAAACAGATTCCTTACAACATCTAAATACAGTTAAGAGACATATTTATGTCAGCTGCTGTGTCTTCCTAGTGCAGAACAAGGAGCTATTCAGGTTGGCAGTAGTCCAGGACTACAAGATCCTGACTACTTGCAGATTTGTGTTGAGCCATCTCCAGAGGACAGCTAGTGCAGGGCTTACTCAGATGTCCTGCTTACTATATTTACTGGCACTCTTTGAGGGGAGAAAAGTTTCTAAATCTGGTTTTCATAAACTTTTAAAGCCAGGTACTAGCCTTAAAGGTATACCACAGGCAGCAGTGGTGGTGGCCACTGCTACTAACAGCAAATGGTATATCTGACTGCAAAGAATACATACTTAAGGATTCTCCTCATGAACACAGTTTGGGATCCTCTCTGAAACACTACTATAATCAGTGCCTTCAAATCACCTTATTAGAAGGCATCGGAGCTAGTCAAGTAATTGTGTGCATCAAATCTAGTCTTCCTCGACGCAGTGTGGCTGGCACAGTAATATCTAACAATTTTTGTAGTTTGTGGATAAATGTAGGTTTGTGTATGTAACTGGTTTGGAGCATTATTATTAATCCTGTGAGCTGTCGTGAGTCAGAAGGGAAGAGACACCTACTGAAAAAGGTTGAAGAATCAAAATCTGGTCTGTGTTTAGTATAGGTATATTATCAAGCTGTACCAGTGAAGTGCTTGCCCTCTGCCGATATTTTGTTTAACAAAACATGAAAACTAAAAGAATGTCACCATTTGCATTGCAGGTACTAGAGGGTTAATGGATAAAATGGCAGGTAAAAGAGTTGTTATGACTCAGAATCTTGAGTACTAATACCACTTCCTAAAAATAATTCTGTGTATCTCTCTCACAGAAAGCCATCACCATAAACTGCTGTGGTGACCCAAGAAATTGGCAAAGGCCAAATACATACTACAGAGGAATATGCAGCTTCTTCTCCAGATCCCACCAGTAAGGGAGAAAGAGGGTAAAATCTATCTGTCCAGATCCAGCTACTCCTGGTATCTACAGCAAATGAGTTCCCGATAATGAGAGGGAATATATGATCTATGCAAATGCCACTAATGACTCTTCCTGCAGCTGGGTGCCAAACTTGTCTTCCTTTTGATCATACTGTCCCCTTCCCAGTCTGTCTTCCACACTATTAGAGTTACTGGTACAGTGTATTCCAAGCTATTAATAATGTCTTTTTCAGTATTTGTACTATAAACCACAGCAGTTTTACATAGGGTTTTTTTTTTTTAATAAAAAAACCAAGACTGTTGCATCATCATATTTTTTTAGGAAACAGTTAATATACACAGTTAATATACAGGTATCAGCACAGATGACACTGTGGCAAACTGTGCTGACAGATCATTATTACCTGAGTAAGAACAATTTTTACAGGTTCCTTTACCTCAACATTGCCAGATGAAAAAAAATCTACCTCTGTGTTAACCTAGACGTATAAAACCTGAACTTGTTTGCATGTTTTCACTCTGACCTACAGGACTGTTGAAACAGAATTCTCTCTGTTCACCTTCCAAAGGACACTGCCGAGAGTGCCAGGGAGCAGAGAGAGCTGCTCACATTTGGATTCCAAAAGGTAGAGGACAATCTCCTTCTGATGGTGTGGCTAATTCTCACTCCCTTAATGAGCCTTCCCATCTAAACGGCTGTGTGTCTGGTAAAGTCAGCATCACAGAGGTGTGATTTGTTATTGATGTATGCATATAGCCCCAAGTGTGACAGCAGATTATTGTTACAGATGGCATGCAAAGTAAGAAATAAAAGAAAAATGAAAAAAAGTTTAATTTAACCAAAAGTTCTGCATGTCTCTTACAAAAGCCTTTCTTAATACGTCATAGAGAGTTTTGGCCATCTAGCAGATGGCCCTCTACAGTGACTATTAGCCTTTTCTCCTTCCCTTTTGAAGTTGAACTGCATTACCTTGCCAACACAGCTGAGCCCGCACACCCGAGCCGTGAGATACCCCAGGCCAAGCTCATGTTTCCATTGTTACAGCGCAGTTACCAACACATCAGACCATCCCGGGATTACACACATCCTGCCAACAGGAGTTACTCCCCCAGGGGTTGTCAGAACAGATTATTAATGCCAGCATTGCACAATTTTGCGGCTGCAGCGTGTAAATCTTGCACACCTTTAAAAAAAGAAAGGAGATCATTATGAACAGTCACGTAGACTGGCAGCAAACGAGTGTGGGAGTCACACAAATATCACACAGTAGTGCCCTATGCTTCCTACAGAAATGGAGATCACTATCGTTTATAGCTACAAGTTGGGTGTACGCTTCTTGGCTAAAGGATGAGCAGCTGTGGCTTCACTGTGCTCTCCAGGCAAACATCAGATCAAAATGAGATCACAATGACACATGCTCCCCTACTTTCCCTTTTCTCCTAATGTAAGAAATAAAGTTAGCCACTGTCGCACTTGCATCAGCTTCACACACTTCAGATACTTTGTTCTGTTTCTGAACTTGAATTCTCTGCTTATTCAAAAATATTTTATGCTTTTATAACCAAAACCCCCCTCATAATCAGCAGATACCAAACTACGCTTAGTTTTATTTATTTTCCCTTATTATTTTTGCTTTAGAGGGTGAGGAACTGCAGGAAGGCCAAGGATGCTGATTTCAAAAGCAGTCTACCTGAGACACTTTGGAGTTTCAAGATCACCCCGAGTTGCCACAGTGGCTCATAGTCCGTGGTTATGGAAGGCTCTGCAGTATTTGGCCTTGGGTGGATAAAAGATGAAGTCCTCAAAGGCAGCAGTCACTTTTGACAGTGTTTTGCCCTAAGAGACAATGCACAATGCACAAAAAAGTGGATTGTGTGCTGAGAGTTTGACCTGTCTATCCCCATTTTATGTTCATTTTATGACCTCTTTTATGGTTAGAAAGATGGACAGCACAGATTTCTTTGCAATTAAGAATGAAATTGTATCAGAGGGGCAGACTAATTTAAGATGATAACAGTTAATGCTTTTGCCAAGCTCAAGAACTGCTACTGAAGCATGAAGCCAGGATATCTTTGAATTCAGATCCCTGTAAGCAACAGAACGCTGCCCTTTAATGACTGCTGGATCAGCTCTGTAACCCGAAAAAGAGATTCAAATGAGTACTAAAATTAAAGTAGTTTTAACACTGCAGTTTCTAAATGAGTTGTAAAATAAGCTGGAACGAGTTTGCACGAGAAACATTTGCTATGAAGAGTAAAAACCTGGGAGATGAGCCAGGCCAGCTGTGCTACTGCTCCTCCTTCACTCCTGGACCAGTAAGTGCCAGAGGCTACAGACTCTGGAGGTAGAAAACACGTTTCATTGCTCTCATTTGATTCCCCCAGGCTGACACATGGAGTGGAGCTGACAAGCTCCACGGCAAGCTGTGTCTAGCTTTCTTTGGCTGGAGGGAGGATTGCTGATACATCGTGCTTTGAGTTTTGGCAGGAAAGACCGTCCAATGTTAAAGCAAAAGGAAAGAAAAGAGACCTGAGGTTACCAACTCTGTAAGGCAGGGTTGCCCGTGGTACACATGTTTACACTCCGCGTGAGAAGTGGGTCATAAAAGGGTCCCCACTTAGTTAGATATAAGAGACAGCCAGCTATTCACAGGTTGATGTTCAAGTGAAAGGTGCTCGGGGAAAATCTAACTTTATCAAGTACTTGAAGTCAGGACTCAATAGGGCTGGGGTCAAGAGGCAGAGAAGGTCAAAGATAAGGGTGTCAGGATATGCAGCTCGATGTAGTGGAACTAGCAGGCAAGAAACGATATGAAAAGAAAAATATATGAGCCACAAATTATCCATTTGAAGTTATATACACAAAAAATTAAAAGAATTTTCATATGTGGTTGAGCAAGAGAAACCCCATTGGTTGATTCATTTGAAGAATTGACCTTGTTCTTGTGGAACAGCAACAACATCGAAATCTGGAGTAAGTATCAGTATGGTAAAATAAAATACTTGTATTTGCTTTATAGCGAATACAGGACGAAGATGGTCAGCCTCTCAAGTGTTATAGCAATGTGCAGTGACTTGAACTCAAAACATTTTAAATGTGTTATGTAGCAACACAAGCTGTAAATGCTTATTTTTTTAAACAGTGGGATCCATTAAATCATACAGATCAGCTACTGAGGGATGCACATTTGTAATCAAAACGTCCCAGCTAGTTTATCTTCCATAAAACTGGAAACAATCTTTTCCTTTGTTTCTAACACATGGATCTATTTTTATAATTTCATTATTTATTCAGCACTCATATGAAAATATTACTACCAGTCTAAGCATTTTAGCATTCTTCCACCATACTACCTTGAATAACTGTGTGTTCAGTAATGTATGTACATTGAACTTGAAGTAGCTAGTATATACCAGAAGTGATAAAGAGTACGAGGCAAAGGTCCTAGTAGCTCAGCGGTTGGCATATTTACTAAAGTGCTTCATCCACATCAGCTATTCCTGCCTCTTAGCTATAAGGAGATTTAAAATGCAATTTAAATCAACTGGTGCATATAGAGGAACGTGAATTCCATTGTTTCAGGATAATTTATTTTCCTTTACCTTAAAAGAAATGGAAAGATATTGTCAAGAAATATAATATCCTGCATTTCAGGATGGTGTGGTGTCATGTTATGTTTCTGCATTACAGAATCAAATCCATCTCTGAATCCAGACAGCCACAAAACATCTATAAATGCATTATTTTAATTTGGTTAACTGGAAAACACCCTAAAAGCATACTGAAACTATGTTTGGCCTGGTTTCCATACATATCAAAGAGGAGAGATTTTTGGCAAACCTGGAATCTGTATTTTGAACAAGGAGTTTGCCAGCTGGCTTGTCACATTCCGTAGCAAGTTTATACATTACTTTAGAAAATACACTGAACTAGACCTGATTGAATATTACAAAATAAACCATTGTAATAACAAAACAAATCACTTTATCTGGTGGACCTAGCAGTTTCAAGTGTGATCAGTAGGCAAATTATAACAAAATTACTGTCTTGATCTTGAAATTCATATAAAGACGTGTGAAAGTTGGCAATGCTATCAATACAGCACATTTCTTCCTTTTTATTCCCCACTGTTTACATTGCAGAAGAACATCTTACTTGGCTCGAAAGCCTTTCGTTGCAGATCGGCACTCTCTCTTCCTTAGCATCGCTGGTGAAAAATTGCTGCTTACCTTTTATACAGGGTCTGACTGGACCTAAATTCTGCCTGAGTCAGTGGGACTGGCACCGAATCATTCTTTCCATGTCTGGCAGAGTGCTTTGCAGACAGGGAGGTGACAAAGCCCTAGCTCAAGAAGCTTAAGCTGCTCCAGAGGCATCAGCAAACAGGCCCTAGGAAGGGAGACGGGGATGAGCCAGCAGGCATGGGCAGAGGGAGCGCAGGTAGCCCAAGCCATTTTGCTTAGGATATTTATCTTCCATGCTTATTTACCACCACCAGTTCTTTCCAAGAGCCAAGGAGAGTCAGGATGGAGATCAGCAGTGGGAAGGCACTCAAACGTAATGTAAGATCCAAACACGAAGGTGGATTAGGCGCCCCTGACTGTGCGGCGAGGTCGGGTGAGGTGGCAAAGGCGGATCAGCAGCTGGCACGCCACCGCACAGGCTGCAGAAAGGTAAGGGGGCTCATTTTACCTTCTTTAAACGCTATTTTTTTTACCAGCATAGCGCTGTGAGCGTGGGCACACGATTTATTTTAACCAGGTGTCCAGTATTCCCCTGTCCTTTGCACTGCACCACAGACTGGTGAGCTCTCACACCTCCCCACCATCCTTGCCCATATAATGGCGATGTAGCGGCGTCAGGGAGGGGAAAAGGCTTTTAATACACCCGTATTAAAAAGTACAGCGGCTTTTAAGATGGGTAGTACCGCGGCCAGAACCGGTCGACACGGCCCTAAGGTTAGGCGTCCCCAGGCCAACATGGCCCCCCAGCGCAACGCCCTGAGNGGGGCCTGGGCCGAGGGCTGGGCCTGGGGGCAGCGGGTCGGGCCCCGGCAGCCGGAGGGGGTGCAGCCTTTTCTGGGGGGCTACCGGCGAGGCCGAAAAGGGGACCCCCTTGGGCTAAGGCAGGAGGAGTCGTGTGGGCGACGGAGGGTTCAGGCTTTTATTGGAATTTTATTGTTGAGGGTTTTTTTTTTCCCCACTTGTTTTCGCTCTTGGGTTGGGGGGCGGTTTGGGAGCTGCAGAGCAGCCTGCCCGCCCAGCCCAGCCCTGTAGCCGCTTGTTGATGTTTTTTTCTCCTTGGAGATCTTGTCACCAAGAGGAGCCGGGGAGCGGGGTACACACCAGTGCCTTGACAGACACCTCTCTGTTTGCCGCAGGGACTGAGTGAATATAAGAGAAACTTCGTATGGAAAACCCCAGAGTTTTGTAGCCCATCCCCGCAGCAGAAATCCTTGTGGGCAGGACTTCGGTCGGATCAGTTTGGTAAGCAACCCTAAATGCTACCCACCGTGATCGCACACGGGGCTTTCTCCAAGCCAGCTGTGATGAGGATGAGCCTGGCCTGCGTGAGCTCTGGAGAGGTTTGCTGTGATTGGGCGCACAGCCACTGTGCACTGATAGTGTTTGCAGTTTGTACACTCGATACAATTAAAAGTATGTTCGTGGTCATTTAGAGTATGTTTTTGAATGCCGTATTCTTTCTGGCTACAATAAAATTTCTTTTCGCATTAGTGCTTTTTATATAAAATATGAAAAATAAGTGGTTTCTGGCATGAGTTGCAAGCGTGAAGCACAGATGCAGTGTTAACCCACACAGGGTGTTTATAAGGAGGCATTGGGTTACCTGTGGTTTGTGGAAACAGTAAAATTATGTATTAAAGAGGAGAGTAATTTAGGGTAAAGTTTGATGCAAAGTAAAATTGTTACGATGACCTGTGGGGGCAGCTGACTAGTGGAATTATAAAAAAAAAAAAAAAAAAAAGGGAGAAAA
The DNA here is from genome assembly GCA_013400375.1 of Thinocorus orbignyianus. Taxonomy (NCBI): domain Eukaryota; kingdom Metazoa; phylum Chordata; class Aves; order Ciconiiformes; family Thinocoridae; genus Thinocorus; species Thinocorus orbignyianus. The sequence continues at coordinate 1,652,167 of VXBW01004069.1, read as the reverse complement.
TTGGAATTGAATGGAAAAGCTTATGATCAGTTGTAGAATGGTTTGGGTTAGAACAGACCTTAAAGACCATCTAGTTCCAGTCCCCCCTGCAGGGACACCTTCCACTAGACCATATTATTTAAAGCCCCATCCAACCTGGCCTTGATGCTGTGGTGTTGGAGTTAGGGGTTGTAGACATTGTCATGGCAGGAAAATGTGGGATTGGAAAGTAAAAGACAAAGGAAATAGCGTCTGGAATGAAAGACACAGAGAAAGTTGAAGAAAGAAGTAGGTTGCAGAGTGACGACAGGTGCAGTGCCTTTGAAAAGGAGCAGTAAAAACTGGTAATTACTGTAGTGGCACAAGGCTGATTAACAAAAATGTGCAATTCATCACAACCATGTTATGGAGTCTGTGTAATTAAAGTCCAGTATATTCATTCAGTTGTGGTTTGGGCTGGGTTGGCCACTGAGACAAATGACATGCTCTCCCCAGCCTCTCCCTTCAGGAAGAGGAGGATGAGAAAGAGGCTCATGAGTTGAAAAGAAACTGAACTACTTTAACAAAACATTAATAATAAAAATAAAATTATAAAAAGATAATTAAATACATACAATAGATACAAAACCAGTATTGAGCTCCTAGGATGATGATCACGTCACTGGTAGGCACTGGGAAAGTCTCAGACTGGACTCAACAACAGACAGGAGCTGAACTCAGGAGCTGAATTCAAGAACATGCAGACCAGGATCAAAGGCAGACAAAGAGAGTCCTCCTCAGACACCAGCCGTTGAAGAAAAAGAGATCTGACCCTTTGATCTCTCAGTTTTTGTACTGTGCCTTATGCAGATAGGGTGGAATACCCAGTTCTGTGTCACCTGTCCTGTCTTCTCCTCCACGCCAGTGTGACCCCTCTATGCATTTAACAAAGTGATCTGACCTTGGTTGGTACAACAGTAAGTATGAGCAGGAGCCTTTTTACATACAATTCCTTGCTGTTAATTATAAACATTAGGTCTTATCACTCCTAGAAACTAGCACTGTCTGAAAAAATGCAACCTTAGTTTCAGAGAGTTCATTTAGTTAGAAGAGGCTTAACTGAAAAGTGAAATTACTGAAAAGAAAATTGGTTCTGTTTTATCTAAAACAAGGGCACATTCATACAATATGTTAAGTGGTCTAAATGATGGCTTGGTAATTAAGAAGCAAGTACTGGGAGTGTGGTTTGTTTTCAGTTGAGATACTAGACATTTTAATAAATGATTTAATTATACCAAAGATAATGCTTTATATACGTTACTGTTTTCTTCCATTACTGCAAAAAACACATATTTCTTTAACCATGCTTTCCCTAGCCCATGGCTCTGTGCATGGACATTTGTATTGAATTGAATAACTTCCACAATTTCTGAAACGCAAGAACATCCAGACACATTAATGCTTTAAAAAATTGTAATCTGTGCTTCTTTTCCAGTCAGACTAAGCTACAAACATTGCAAGACTTGCAATAAAGTGATGAGTTAGTAATGCAAAAGTTTCTCTTCCTCCTTATATAGTAGTGATGGTTTTGTGTGTGCTGGTGTATTTTTCCTAAACCTTTCATTTTCACTCCCACCTCTTTTCTGGCCTTTTAACCATGTGCATCTTCAGATGTCACTCTTGACACCTCATAGGACTTGTAAATTGTTAATTAACTTGTGGTTCTTCCTATTGAAACACATAGTTGGCAGTTTTAAGAATGACTCGGAACACCACCAAAAAAATTAACAGCTGCAGGTGCTCTGAGTTCTTCCTGCTATTTTTCCAGTGTTTTTCCACTGGAATTATTTCTTACCACTTGTATGTGTATTTGGACATTCAGGTCGTCTCTACCTTTCACTGTAGGTTGTTCTTTTTCCACATTGCATTTTCATGAGATATGAGTTTCTCTCTCTCCTAGAGTGTGTTTCTTTCAGGCAGTTAGGGGCCTTGGCTTATTTGTCCACTGCAGGTGAGCACTTTGCAGTGAGATTATGATTTCCCGCTTCAAATGTGTTCAGTCATTCAATCCTTTTCTTAAAACCTGATTTTATTTTCATCTGTGTATATGAAGGTCAGCAATTCCTTAAAAGAACTTGATACCTGATTTTGTTACGTAGTCTTTTTACAATTTTGTAAATGCTTTTGTGTTCATGCTGTAAAAAGTCCACAGCTATCTGAGGTGGTATTAAATCACAGTTGTATTAGAGGAATAGGGGTCTGTTCTGTCACCATTGGTGAGAACCTGTTCAGCAAGGTGCATTGTGCATGTGTAATAAGAAGTGTTTGTGGCAGACTTTATCACTGCAGGTTGGTTATTTTGTATCTGTGTTAACCACATTCTTTACACTGGCTGTATTAATTTTGTTGTTACTGGGTTCTGAGAATCAACTTGCAGAAGATTGTCCTGTGGCTGTATCTGCTTTACGGGTTTTTATCCAACATGGTCCTAGAACACCGTGTTCTCATCTGTCTTCAGTGAAAACAAAAGGCATTCACAGACAGGAAAGAAGACAAAATTTCAGAGTCATGCCCGTAATTCATAGGCAGTCATTGCTCAAAGATACTAAAATATTTTTTTCTAACAATCAATTGTATGATAAAGTTTCAGTGATATTATGTCTTCCATAGGATGTTTTTGTTAAAACTTATTTGTCTTTTTCAGGAATCACAAGAGAACCAAAATTCATTTCCAAGAGAAGGGTACCTTACCATGATCCACAGATTTCAAAGTCCTTTGAGTGGACAGGAGATTGTGATTTGAATGACCCACTTGAAACTGAAGCACATATGACTGCAGAGTTGCACACAGACCACAACAACAAGGATGTGAATCAGGAAAAAATTGAGACACCAGAAGGACCCAGGCTCCCACCAAAAGTTCAGTTGCATTCAGTAGATTCTAGAGGTGAAACAGCTCTTGCAGAAATCAACATGAAGAGATCACCCTCTGCAGCTCCGACAAATCAAAACAAAGCATTTTCATCTCCGAAAAAGGAATTGGAAAAAATGGATAATGGGGTAAGGGAAGATAATTTTTTTTTTTTAAATTGACCAGTATAAAAATTACTAACCTGATACTTACAATAATTTCATTAGCCTCTGTTGTCTGATTCTCTCCTTAGTTCTGTATTTTGATATTCTATGTTGTAGCTTCTCTGTTGGGAGAATGATACTTTTGAGACCAAATTTTGGTTCCACTTAGGTGAACATGAATTTGCCCTTCATGCACCAGCGTTTTTGATTTCAGTTAAACAAGGATTTAGGCAAAATTATATAGACTTTCTGTGGTTGTTTGCTATAATGAGAAAACATGCTTTGCATTTAATTTCAGTCATACAACCAAAACCCCAACACATTGGTTTGAAACTGTGCATTAAAAGATATCTGACTTGCAAAACATTGTAGGAATAATCAGTGTGTTTTTGTGTGGGTTTTGTTTTTCTTTTTTTATGTTGTAAGCTTCACAGAGTCCTTCAGAGAAAAGAAGGCATGAGTGTTTCACGTTTAAATACTTTCCCCAGAAATTCTGAATATCGAAGCCAATTTGTTTGGAAGAGTCCTCATGAAAAGTCGCCAATACTTGCAGCTGAAGAGGTAACTTTAAAGAATCCAAAAAGTAAATTAATACTTTATTTTATGTATCAGCAAAATTGCTTACCTTCCAAGACTTCCTTTCTTCCTCTTTTGGCACTTTAATGTTGTTACATAATTATGTTTTTTTATCTCTCTCAATGTACAAAAGTGCAGTATAATTAGATTTGTTTCCTTGTGATTCTTTATTGTAGTCAGATTTAATTACTTGTTCTCCTTATCCCTGGTTGTATTCTGTCCTTTCTAACAGGACTCATTCCTTCTGTTTGCATTAATTTACCCTAGGAGCTCTACCCTAAGATCCTACTCAGTGTTACCCTTCATGTTATCTAGTATATAGCTAATCAATAGAGGAATGCTCAGGTGTTCTGTATTGTAACAACATGTCTTGCCACTGAAAGCATTCAGGTTTCACTGCTTATTCTTGTGGTCTTTTGTAAGTTTCCACAGTTTCTTATTCTTAGTCTCCATCTCTGTACATATGTACTTCTAAGCCCTAAAGTACATCTCTGTAGTGTTTTCTTTCTTCTGTGAGAACTGCTTATATTTAGAAGTGGAGTCTTCTGATTTCAAGGCACTCTTGCGGTATTTTAATACATCTCATGAGTTTTTGGACTTTGTAGTATTGAAAATGCTACTATTTCTAATCAGACCACAAAGAGTAACTCTGTGAAACTGTTTTGTGTTTTCAGTTTGTTGTTACTGGGATCAGAACATAGGAGATTCAGTCCACCTTTCAGTCATTTTATAGTATAAAATAGGCACTTCTGCTTTTATTTTTGTCTTCTATTTCTTGACTTCCTGGTCAAGAAATACATACATTAATGGGATTATTACAGATGATGTGCTTTCTATTTTACCCACAAGTAGCACAGTTGTTCAGTAATAGCTTTCAGAGTCTCAGTCACTAACTTAGGATTATTCACCATAAAAACTGTTCCTGTCTTTTTCTTGATGGAATGCCAAGCAGGTGGACGTACTTTGAGATGTCTGTTTCCCAGCAGTCTCTTATCCAAGAAAAATTCACTGAAATGCATGACAATAGTGTAGAAGCCAAAGGAACATTTGAGGAAGAGGGAGGTCCCAGAAGGTCACCTAATGGAAAATTTCATGGAGAATGCTATTTGATTGTATTACAAATTGGTTTGATAATTTCATTGTTGATGCTTGTGAACATTTTGCTATTTCAGAAGAAAGACTGAAATTGAAAATAGCAAATTTATTTTTTTCACAGCTTACATAGAATACATAGCCATAAGAATAAGTCTTTAGGCATTATAAATACTTAGATAAAAAGTGCTTAGAGGAATTTTTAATGTGTATAAATGTTTGCAGGTGCTAAACTTAAGGTTAGAATTTTATGGTAAAAAATTACATGTATTAACAAACTGATATTCTTTTGATTGTATTGGTATGATGGAGACATAATTATGATACTGAATAATTACTGAATAATACTGAAGTACCTTTCCCTTGAAGAGATTCTGTGAAAATATCAAAGTTATTCGTGTTAGGTTATAAGTCAGACCTAAACTCTCAAGTAAAGATGGGGAAAATGTATGTTTGTGACATATGGCATGGTCTTCTAATTCAGCACCTCGTAAGGAGATGATACCTGACCACGTATTAGGCAAAGTCTGTGCCACGGTTTGTAATACAGTATTGATTGGAAAATACGGCTCAATTTACCAAGCTCTGAGCACCCAGTTCCAAAACACAGAACAGTTGTCTGTTACTTAGGGACTGAACATATACTGAGGACTCATAGGGGAAGTTTATGGCATGTTTTTATTTTTAAATAAAAACACAATCGTACATGCCACCCTGAAGGGTGTGTTAGTGAACTTCAGTAAGAACAGCGTTTGGCCACAGGTTTAATTGTGTCTGACTCGGCCACTTTTAAATGTGATTTTTTCAGATTAAGTTTCTCTTCAATTTGTCCTAGAAGTTAATTAGTCTGCACACGCTATATTTGTACACATGACCCTCTCTCTGCTCATATGTGAGTGTGTTTGCATGAATTGGTTCACTGATTTTGAAAATTTAGCCTGAAGGTAAGCAAATCACTTTTTTTTTTGTTTGTTGTTGTTGTTTTCTTTCTCCCAAAGGTTATTTACAACACAAATAAATCCGTACCTCTGTGTAAATCTCCTGCAATTACCTCTGAAACTGCGCATGAGAGAAATTTCAGAGAGTCTCCTCCTGTTAAGGGACCGCAAGAGAGAGGTGGTTCAGAAGAGAAAGAATTTCCAGTTTGTGAGCAAGTAAATACTTCCCTAAAAGAAAAGCATTAGTATACTTCTGTAATTTTTATTGTTCTTTACTATAATGTGGGGGTGGCTTTATTTTGAAGTGTTTTAGTCACATTTTATAACTGTTGCTAAGGTCACTGGACTCAGTAGTGGTTTTGCTATAAAAGACTAAAAACAACAGGTTTTGCTATAAAAGACTAAAAACAACAGTACAGCTCCGTTTGCTCTCAGGGGTTTCTGAGGTGGGTTTTGTAGTTTCTGTAGCATGTTTGTTCAGTTTACAGTGACATTTTGAGTGTGTTTTTCCTGTCACCTTAATTTATGAGTTTTCAAGTGTTTTTTTTTGTTTTTTTTTTTTTTTTTTTTTTAGTTGAAGCTTTGTTTTTAGTCATTAGAACAGTTTCTGAAATCTAAATCTCCAATTTTTGCTCCTACTGGTGCCACTGTAGTCTCTTGGTATGCAGGAGGACTGGATGTGAGGGCTAGAACTTTTTGGATCTCAGAAATCAGACATAGTGTGAAGTTAAAAAAAAAAAAAAGAAATAAGTTGATCTGTGGAAGATGCCACAGCTGGATCTGATTTTCAGCCAACAGTAATTTGAAGAAACATGGAGGAAAGGTTACAATTCATGTCCTCTTCTCTCAATAAGTTGAGGGGTAAGTGCAGGGCTATAAAAGGACATTGTGTGGCCTACGTAGCCTCTGTTACTCAGTTCAAAACATTGAAATGTCTTCTGTGAGAGTGATTTGGCTGTCCGAGGCCTTGCATTTCCTTGTCTTGCTGTTGGCTTGGACAAACATAAGTGGACTTAGAGGAAACATGGCTATAGCCTTTTTACCAGATACATTTAATAGAATAGAATTGCTTCAGACAGAGACCTTCTGAAAATAGGTGATGACAATTTAGACTGTGTCACAGCTAACCTGTTTCGCAGGGTGGATAGATGAGTGTCTGTTTTTGTAGCAAGCTGCTGAGTAGTGTTGTCTAAATTCCTGCAGGTTAACTAATCATCTGGCCACAGACAAATCTCTTCTGTACCCATCTCTGTTCCTTCATGAAACAGAAACAGCCATTGTCAGACATGTTCACTGGGACCATTACTGAGCAAAATGCACATTTTACTTGGAGTGCCTGTGGTTCAGTTTAAGCTCTTGGTACTTTTGAGGTTCTTAGAGGTGGTGGCTGGCTTGGAGGCTTTATCATTTAGAACCCAGACCTGCCCAGTTCTTTGAATCTCATCTAGGAATGAGGAATTTTATGTGCCCTTTTGACTCTTCTAGCAGATGTGAAGACAGCTTGAAAAGCATGAGGTTCTTAGGAGGCACTTATTTGTTTTTAATATATAAATTCCATGTTATATTTTCCCAAGCAAGCTAATGAAGTGAAGGAAGAAAAGGCATGAGAAGGGCATTGTGAAATTGTCTACAATACTTCTGGCTTATACCAATGTCTCTTCTCTGATATATATTTTTAAAAAAAATTGGGGGAGATTTTGCTGGGCTTTTTTTTTTTCTTGCTTTCATTTTTTTTTTTAATTTTCTTGAATTTTAACAATATGTTTAAAGATCTCTAGCAGAATTGGAAATCATGCGTGAGCTTTCCAAGAGGATAAAATAAGCAGGAAAAAAAATAATCTTTGATGTAAAAACAGCACAAGTCAATCTGACCTTTTATAAACCAGAATGGCAGCAAATTAAAAGTTAGTCTTCTAGTTTATTATAAGTTGGTTTATACTGCTTGACTATAAAGCTAAGAGGTTTTGTTATTTGAAATTTATTACAAATTCCAGACAGAAATACACCTGTTAAGTTGTAAACACAACTGAGGTTAGAGTTAGAATGTACAGATACCTTATTCTTTCATTTCTGTGTTTCATGTTGAATACATTTTGTAAAGTGTATGAAACGCTCATCTAACTAACTGAATGTTGCACTCGGAATCTTAGCTTTGGCTTTTTGATAACTTATTTTTGTATTAACGAAAGAAATGTAATATTCTTGTTTAAATGTGCAAAACAGTCAACATTTTAAAATAACATTATGCAAAAGTTTTGTGTCAAAAGGAGTATGAGGGTTTCCAGTATTTTAGCTAATATGCTATCTTTAAAATTATCTTTGCCCCAGAGTAAGAGGGAAGAACCGTTTCAAAAGCCAGCAGAAGATGCAGCAAAACAAGGGAAGTCAGAACAGAAACATCCTAAACAAAAAAATAAGCAACATATCAGTCCAAAGCCCCTCTCTTTACATACAAGCCGTGGGTATGTATAAAACAGGAAAATCTAGCCTAGTGGATAGGTGTGCAGCAGCATAGTGTTTAGAATGGTGGATGGTGACCTTTAACTGCACCATCACATGGTTGTGAGGGCAAATGCAACATCTGCCCCCTTGCAGCCCTGTGGTTGAGCTTCCTGAGGTTAAACTGGTGTTAATTTCCATCCCCTTCCCCGTGGAAGCTTTGTAAGCCCACTTGTTCATTTGTTCCTTCTAGTGTAATAATAATAATAATATTAATAAATCTAACATGAATTAAATTAAACTGTTGCAGTGCTGCTACTAAACTTTCGACGAGTGCTTTGGAAGTTGTAGTCACCTTTTGAACTGCTGTCCTGTGCTTGCTCCACGCCTTAAAACTGTGGTGATTGTACTTGATGTCTGCTTTTTCTAATTCATACCACCCTGTGTCCTAGAGTAACAAAAGCAAACTCATGAGGTAAAGGGAACTGAAGAAAACTGTCCCATTTAGGGTAATCTGACAGACATGAAAATAAAATGAAATTGTGTTACTGAGTGCTGTGAAAGAATCTTCTCCTCCTGCGACGTACTTGTGTTGCAGGAGCTGAACTCGTTTCCATTTTCTACGCGTCTGAAATATGCCAGGAGAAGTAAAAGTCCAGAATGTAGGTTTTAAAATGCGTATATGAATCCACCTCTGCTGTCTTTGTGCTTAATATACATCCCAGTGATTGCTTTCATTCAAATGACTTTGTGGCAGTGTTAAGACGTTACATTAAAGATGGGATACAAGACTTACCTAGGTCAGAATGCTGTTGGGAATTGGGAGATTATTACGAAATCATCATCCAAAAATCTATAAAATAAAATTGTTTTATGAAAAAGTGAATATACTGTAGTCAAAACCTTTAACTCTTGGATTTTCATAGTTCTTTGATGTAGCAGATTGTAGTCAATTTTGCAGTGAGTAGTGTCTAAAATTCTTGATCATTTGCTCTAACTTCTTTCATTTGAGGACAGATTTCTGCCTCTTAGGCCTTCCGTGTGGTAGGACAATACAAAAGTTTCTAAAACAGTCACTGGGAAAATTGCTGTCAAAATGTGCAAGTAACTTGCAGACAGGACTGTCACTTTGTATGCAACCTGCATTGCGTGGCCTGTGTTTGCATCAGAATGACTGAGATCCAGGCAGAGCAGTGATGTGTTTTTTTAGCTAATCCATTAGTTTTGCAACCAAAATTGAAGGAATTCTGCCAGTTTCACAGAAAGGAACATATGGAAAGAAATTTTCAATAGAAAGGGGTTTTTTTTTGCCTTGCTGTTTTTCTTTTTGCAAGGTGCATTTTATTTTCTGACTTGAAGTTTTATGATCTGTTTCTGAGGAAGGACTGAGAAAGAAGGCTTTTTCACCAAATGCTGAATATATTAAAATAAAATTAGTAACGTTCTGAAGCAAGACTAATACCAAAAAACTCTTTAGATTTAAGCTGATAAATGCACAGTTCAGTGCTTCAGGACTTGAAGTGTTGCTTCTTGCCTGCTGTAGGTTGGATGGTGTTAATTTTTCCATGCATGTATGTGTATGGCAGAAAGGAATATCTTTTCAAGTACTGAGGGCCTTTGAAGATCAAAGCCAGTAGGACACACAGTTATGTGAATTATGCTGACTATTGTTCTGGTAGTCGGATGTTTCTAGCCCCTACAGTTCACCCCACCCATAGGCAGAGTGCCTTCAGAGTTAAGTTCCTAGAAGGAAATGTCTTGGATGCATTAGGGCTAAACCAGGCATTTTTCTTTAAATTCACCTGCATCAGTGGGTTAAACCAAGATGCTCCAATTTGCATTGAAGTAATTGAGGCTTCTGTGTGTAGTGTGTTCTGCTGATTTGGCTGTCAGGGCAAAAGCTTCTGGAGAGGGGTTGTGAGATAAAAACAACAGGAGTGACTACTTGAAGAGCCACCAACTGAACAAGTTTTTTCACAGCTTTTCTAGTTGTGGTGTTATGGATGAGCTTGTTTTTCACATCTCAGCCTTGGCATTTAAGTATAAAAGCACTTATGATTGATAGAATGTTAAAAGTGCTCTTAAAAGAGTCTTCTGGGTGTTAAGCTTTACTCTTTCTACTTTTTTAACCTGCTTCATTCTTTATTTCATAGGAAGATGAACACTGAATATAGGTCAAAATTTTTGTCTCCAGCCCAGTATTTCTACAAAGATGGAGTTTGGTCTCGTATTAGGAGTAAAGTTCCCAACCAGGTAAGTAATCTGAAACCTGAGTATGCTTTATATTTTGATTTTTATATGCAAAAAACTTTAAAGTGTAGTGTTTATAAGAAAGCTTTGAGGTTGTGGTGCTAATGACTCAAGCTCCCAAAGGTGAGTACGTAACCAAGATTTAAGTTCTGACAGCCAGTACAATATGTAGTAAGAAAAGAGACAGCGTGACTTAAAGAATATGTTAACGTGACATGCAAAGTGAGGGAGAAACTTTGTTTCCCTTACAAATTAGAGTCCTCCAGAACCTCCTCTCTTGGAGCAGATAACTGTAACATTGAAGTTCAGCCCCATTGTAATAAGCATAAGTTTTCAAAATGTAAAATTTGATCATAGGAGAGTTAAGGGAATAGAAAGCCAACATATGTATTAGCCTTGGTCAGCTTGATAGTCAGTAAGAGTTTATTAGCTTGCCATTCTGAATCCGTTCAAAGCAGTCAGCTGAATTCAGCCATACGTAACACAAAATTAAGAATTTCTCTCGCAAGAGAAGGTATTTCCCAGTAGTTGATTCAGCAACTGTGATCAGTATTGTACTGTGTAAGAGTTCATTTGACAACTCTGAAAATGAATAGCTACAGGACCACAGGACTTCTTAGGATTGTTGAGTATGATTTCCTAAATTGAACAAGTAAGTCAGAACTGATAGCAGTGTGCTGAGACACTGCTGGAGCTAGTTCTGCAGCTGTCAGATTTCACTGAATTGACTTAGGCTTCTTCTGTCATATGGAGGGATCCTTTGTGAGGCACTGTGTGTTACTAAATGTGTGCCAGATACTTGGAAATGTGAGTTTCCTCATTATTTGGGACCAAGCTGATGTGGGAGAGAGAACTGGAGCGGATGGTTCTAGGGTGTCAGGCTTTGAGATTTTGAAAATAGCGTTCTTTAGGAGCTGCAGAAATAGTGTGGTAGCGTTCAATTCTGTGTTTTCTCACAGAATTTAACTTAGCAAGTAATTTTCTTCTTAGGCAAAAATAAATATATATATACAAAATAATGAGAAATAGGTTTCAAAGTTTAAACTATAGCGTAGTATGTGATGATGGATAACCAGATTTTGTATATGTTTGCATGAGGTAATCCATTCTGTGAAAACAGCCTTATGAGGATGTTAGAGGAATTAAAGGCAAGCAATATTTTTTATATGTATTGATACATGCATTAGATTTACCACAACTAAGGTTATAGAATATTCTGAACCTGACTATATGCAACCTGACTATACAGAATGTTTCTGTAGAATGTTATGCCATTTTTCTGGCACGTAAGACTAATTTGGAGACTGGATGTTGTGTCACTAACGTTCAAAACAGGAGCAGTGCTCAGCTTCAAGAGCAACTGACTTATCAAGGGAAAGGGGCGCTTTGCCCTGGAGTATATTGTATTTGTGGCACAGCTGGGAACAGTCATTGCACTGCAGGCAAGGGAAAGATTGAGGAGACTGCGAGTGGAGGATGGGTGTTCTGCTTTACCAGGCAGAATCCTTTTTTTGGGTCAGGTTTGAGAGATGTAGGAAGTAAATGTGCAGCATATGATTGGAGCGCATGAGAAACCCAAGAACTTACCACGCTGTAGGTACATGTTTTGAATGTGTCTGAATTTTCCATGAAGATTTGCTTACTGAACAAGGGAATTGCAGAAGAAACTAGAAAGAAGTCACTTGAGAGAAGGCGTTCTTTCCAAAAAGAATTATTAGGCTTTTTAGGGCCTTCTAAATGAAGAAGTTGTGCTGGGTAGCTGGAAGAACCAAATTCATTTCCAGATTATAGTAACAAATGTTTTATTGATGACAAATGTGCTTAGATTACATACACGTTTTTGGTTGCATACCCATTTTTATGCATGCATAACTACATTAGATGCTAGTATGAGTTCATATGGAAGAGAATTAGCTGAATTTCTCCTGTCTGTGTTAGACTTTAAATCGTATGCCTATGAGCAGATATTGTGGTTTAACCCCAGTAGGCCACTGTGCCCCATTCAGCCATGTGTTCATTTCCCCTCAAGTGGGATGGAGGAGAGAATCAGGAGGGTAAAAGTGAGAAAACTCACAGGCTGAGATAAGGGCAGTTTAATAGGTAGAGCAAAAGCTGTCTGCATAAGCAAAGGAAAGCAAGGAATCCATTCACTAATTCCCACCAGCAGGCAGGTGTTCGACCATCTCCAGGAAAGCAGGGCTCCCCCACATGTAACAGGTACTTGAGAAGATGGAACACCATAGCTGCAGATGTTCCTTTTTTCCTCAGTTTTTATTGCTGAGCACAACGTCATGTAGTATGAAATACTCCTTTGGCTGGTTGGGATCTGCTGTCCTGGCTGCATCCCCTCCCAACTTCATGTGCACCCCCAGCCTACTCGCTGGTGGAGAAGTGTGAGAGACAGAAAAGTTCTTGATGCTGTGTAAGCACTGTTCAGCAATAGCTAAAACATCCCGTTGTTATCAACTCTGTTTTCGGCACAAATTCAAAACATAGCACCACAGGAGCTGCTATAAAGAAATTTAACTCTATACCAGCCAAAACCAGTACAGCATATCAAAGTAGTTCGCTACTAGACAAAGAATAGTACATAGTTTGTGTAAATGTGTTACTGTGTGGGATTTTTTCCTGTATGGATTTTTTTTTAATTTGCTATTGTCCTGTTAATACTTCCATAGGTAGCATTGAGGGCTATAATTCTTAAAAAAGAAGTTTTTTGTAGTTGTGAGAGCAAAGAGCAAGGTTAAAGTGTGGAATTTTCCAGTCTTCAAGATAGGTTGGAAGAAACGCAAATTTAATTCTTAAAAATCTCTATTAAAAATCCTGATAGACGTGATACTTGGCCAGGCTTTTTTTTGGGTTGTTTTTTTTTTTTTTTGAGTAGTAGCTGTCAGTATTTTTGTTATAAGAACTACAGAATGGCTAAAATTGTAGGACTGAATAAAATACTTCGTTTGCAATTGGGACATAAGAAAGAATCTAACCATTTGAGAAATATGTGAACAGCAGATTAATGTAAGTGTGCATAACTTGCAAAAAGTGTGAAGCACATCAGTTTTATAATAAAGCAACAAAGGTACTTTTGCCATGCAAAACATAGACTGCCCTGCAGTCCTTTTGTTTTCTAAATGATTCTGTACCTGTTGCCAGTACTTTTCACTCAGGTTAAGACAAATGTTTTGCAAAGCTGTATCTAACCTGTGCATCTCATTGATTGCTGAGACTCACCCCTGCCACAGGTCCCTACAAAACATCTCTTGCTTAGAGTAAGAAATTAGATGATAAGGTCTGGCTGATCCAGTCTGGGTTCCCCTTTAACTGGGCCAGCACATGGATAACTTTGGGTCCAAAGTAGGCTTTCTAAATTTCTGAGCCCAAGCAGGCAAAGACTGTAATAGAATCCTGATACAACCTTAGCTGTACTGGTTATTCCTAGACTGCCATGCTGCAATATATTATTAAGGGTTGCTTTTCAGCAATGAAAAAATTGATTTGAATGAAAAAATCTCTTTGAATTATGCTTTTGAAAAATTAATGCGGGCAGTTCATAATCACAGTAGGACTCCCTGGGGCCTGTGTCCTGCTGAGATGATGCTGCCCGCTGAGTCACTGAAGAAGATGGTTGTCCTTTGTACTTCTTCACAATTCACTGGAGACATGGTACTTTTCCTCCCCCTGCAGTGCCCTGTTGCTCTGGGTTTATATTCCTTCTGTTGTGGCTATCATAATTAATTTTCCCTTCTTCTTCTGAAAGTGAATAATCCAGTAGATCACTTGCACCTTAGACTTTAAACTCTCCTCATAAAATGACAAGTATATATTTTTAATGGGTAATTCTTTGGAAGTTTAGTGGGTCAAATTGTGGAATGTTAGTTGATGTGGGCTAAGTAGATTTCCATCTGCTCCATCCAGTTAATTTTAGTGGGTTTACTCGAATTTGGCACACTTAACTCTGTTCCTTTCAGGAAGAATGATGTGGAGTCTATCATGAAAGAAGAATAAATAAGAAAAGCTATGAAAATGTTCTAGAGGAAGTGTCAGTGTTACTTTCCTGCTCTTTGACAAAATACTTATTTCCTGTGAAACATTTTTTAGTGAGCCAGAATTCACACGACAGTATCACAAAGTTATTTTTAACCATATAAACATAAAAGTTTTGTTGTTGGTTTTTCTTCCTGCCCTTTTCTTGTGCTTAGGTGAAGGACACAAGACAGTGTGAGTGTCAAAATAGTTTTAACTGTAAAAATGATAGTGTAAAATCATCAGTATGAGGTGTAAAGAGAGGGCTTATCACTTTTATTTTTTTAACACTAAACCTGACATCTTATTCTTACAGTTACTGATAGCCTGTCAGGAGTGATTTTGTTATTACTTCTTACATACAGTTGCACCAAGAGTTCTCATGTAATCATCTCTGATGTAATCATGTAATCATCTCTGATCTCACTGACGCAGGGTTAATGTAGCTAGAGATAGTTGCAGTGTTCACAGCACACAAACACAGCATCACGTGTGCACATAGAACTATTGACTTGAAATAATCGTAAATCAGTGTGTGCTGAATATATTTTTGAATGTAAAGGCTTAGAAATCTAAATTGATTTCCTTCAGCTTGGCAAAAACTGGTGAAATGTCAATGCTGATGCATTTTTTTACAGCTTTTAACTGAATCTCAGGGAGGCAGCATAGAGCTATGTTGACAGGTGTTTAGTATTTCTTGCTTAGACTGAGATGCAGTTGCAAGGGTGATAATAACAATACAGTTTGAGAGAAAAATAAGAAATTTTAAAGTAATTCTGTATTCCTCTCCTTAGGCTTCTCAAAACACCCTAAATTCCATGTGGTATATTGAGGTTGGTTGCTTCTAAGTTCTTGTTTCAATACTTGGAGCACTGTGTCTCAGCTCTGATCGGAGAACTAGAATCCAGCACTAAGCTTATTCGTAGCTGCTGCATAACTTTTTGTTCTCATTGAATGAGTAATGGGCAATTTTGCTTTGGCTTCATGGCTCAGACATGCTTACTAAGCATACGCTTTTGCTGGTTTTGCTTGCATTTACTGTGGCATGCAATGTTTGTGCTGTGGGCGGCCATGTATTATGAGTAACTTGCTTTTCTCCTTTAGCTGCCACTAGCTAAAGCAAATACGTTGCAATCTTATAGCCTATTAGTGAACTTTAAACAGACAATTTATGAAACCTTAATGTGCAGGTGAGAGAACTTCGAGAAAGAGCAAAAGCTTACAGGCAACGAGTAGAGGGAACGCATTTCTCCCGATACCATCTCAATCAGATCCTGTCTGATAATAACAGTCTTTGGGATGTGTCCTCAAATTCCAGTTCAGAAGAAGGCATCAGCAACAACATCAGAGCTCTGGATCTTGCAGGGTAAGGTCATCATTCCTGCATTTTATTCAGCAGCTTTGAAAGATAGCAAAATGCAAATGCAGGGTTAGCACACCTGAGAGCTCTTGGATGTTTGACTATATTCAAGATGTGATTGGACAGGTGCTCAATAATCTGATGTAGGCTCTCTTTCCCCACAAAGGATTGGACCAGGTGGTCTTTCAAGGACCCTTCCAACCTGATCTGTTTTAAGATTCTGTGATATGTAAATTCTCTAGAACCTTTTCACAGATACATCAGTTGATCTGTGGTAAAACTGAAAACAAGGAACAGTCCAGTCTTCTGAAAAAAGAGAGAGTTGTGCCTTTATAATTTTCCACAGATGCTTATATAGTGTGGTAACTGTAGTCTCATCAAGTCTGGAGGAATTTCACACTGAGTCATACTGAAGTAGTACTCTTCTGGAATGATATGAAGTATGTTTTGCCTACTCAGATACTATCAATATTCTTGTTGGCTTTAATTAGTCTTAGACAGTGTTTAGTTCTGAAATGAAGATGTAGGAACTGGGATGGTGTACATCCAATTTCTCCTTCCTTTGAAGGCCATCAGAATTGTTTGATACTAAACCCCTTGCTAGGAAAATTCAGAATGAGTATTCTAATAAAATGTACAGACAACAATTTCTGAAGCAAGGAGAAAAAAAATAAAAAAGCCAATTGTGATATCTTGTGAGATCTGATATTTAAAAACAGTGCCTTGCATACCTCTGTCTTGCAGTCCCCTTAGGCTGCTGTATGTGCAGTACTTGTGTGTGTGTGTGTGTGTGTGTGAGAGAGATCTACCCATTTGCGGGACTGAAGCTGTAATAAGGGTTGGAGAATGGCATGTGAAAGAGTATTTATTACACTATAGTGTGTGGTATTAAGTGTGATGTAGCTTTTTTTTGTTTGTTTACTGTTTTATCTTTTTGCCTGTGAAATACAGAACCTCCTACTGATCACATTTTTGTGCACTGGGCTATTTTGCACTGTTTTGTGTGAGCAATTGAGAGTTTAAGATTTTCAGAAGTTGCTGCCCAAAGAGCCATCTTGTAAACTGCTCGGGTGTCAAAATTGTGCTATCAGTTCTCTGTGCATGGCACTAGTTATTTTTTGAGCACTTCTTATAATCTAAATTGCTGTTTAAATTGGAAATAGAGCCCTGGTTTTACATTAAATTTTTGGAAGTGGTAATCCAGAAAGAGTATTCGTAGAATCTAGTTTGAAAATGGTTTGTGCTTAAATGTCAGTTGAGACTTGGGTGGAAATTTAACTATTCATCATGTCAGCTGTACCACTTTTTAATATCTGAGTTTTACTTTTGGCAAAGGACTGAATGTGTTCTACATAGACATGTGCATATCATACAAATCAGTGGTGTGAAACGCTGCTTTCTTTGTTACCTAGAGTTTCTGAAAAAGAGACTGCACCAAGCCCCAAAATGCTGCAGCAGCCTGACTCCGCAGAACAGCCATTCCAGGACAGCACTGAGAAGAAGGACATGTCAGGTGCTTTAGCTCTTCCAGTCAAGCGGCGTTTAGTTTGGGGTGAAAAGGAAGGTACTGAAGACAAGGATAATCAGCAAGCAACAGAAGAGGAAGAAAAACAAGAGGAACAGGCTCCAGCTGTTGCTCGGCAGTTAGAAGAAAACAATAAGGATGCCAATGACGATAAGAAAATTGAAGGGTAAAACTGAATGCTTTTGTGGTGTACATATATAATCTTTTCCTCTAACATCTCAGAAATTTTTAGGTCAACTTAGGAGGGTATTAAGTTGGTCTGATGCTACTTTTTTTTTTAAGAGTATGATAAAGAATGAGAAAGTTGAGGACATTGAATTGGTGGATGGAAATGGATCTGTCATTAAGAATACTGGATATCTAACTGTCAAGATAGAAATTTGTAGAAGCATGAATGATTCTAATTTTTTTTTCCCAAAACTTTAAAATTTGCAGTATGGGCCTCTCAGAACAGACTGTTCATTGCACTGTAGCCAAGTGTAGTGGAAATTAAAGCTCACAATTTGCTTCAAAATGACAGTGTAGAATTCATAGGACTGAAAGGATAGAATACGTGTGTTAATCTTGTGCTTAAGCATCTGTTTTTCTTAAAAAAAATTCACAGGCAAAGATAAGGGGCTTGGGAGAAAAAAATAACTGGCATCCAGTAATCACTGGTGATGATATTACTGAGCACAGCTGGGGAAAAAGGGGAGAGGTGTTTAGAAATAATGAGACATCAATTCAGTATATGCATAGTACACTGCGTAGAACTGCATTTGACAGTTGAAAGATCCGTTATATCTAGTTACAGAATTCTCTGAGTTTTTACTGTGCAGATTTTGCATACTTTTTTTAGTAGAGCAGTATTTTAGTTTGATGGATATTTCAATCCGAATAACTTTGGCTCTTTTTACCATACCATCTAAGCATTTTGTATTCCTCATTGGGTTTTATCTTTGCTGTTGCAATGTGAATCTAAGGAATTTTAATTGTCGCCTTTGGGGATAATATCCTGTATGCAAAACACAGGCAAAAAAGGCTAAGGTGCTAGATTCAACCAGAAATTAAATGCAGGCTTTCAAAACTGTCATCCTGAAAACCTTCTTAAGTTTCTAGCTAATTCTGGAATTACCTAGTTCATAGATGTGTCTCTGACTGACGTGGAAGGTTTTGTGTTAATGTGGCTTTGAGTGCTGAGATCTGCTCTGGGCTTGGCCCTGCAGAGCAGCTTAACACTTGCACGTTGTCTGAGCTTGCTTGAGAGCTAGCAGTGAGGTTTTCTTTGCCTACACATCTTCAGAGCGTGTCTAGCGTGCACTGATAGGATCAGGTTCCTTGCAGAGTGTGGGTATGCCAGCACCTCTGTTTGAAATGCATCTCGAGGAAGAAGACAGAAGTGGTAGTGCTGATTTATTTAACAACCTGGGGGCTAGAGCGGTTAGATAAATGTGGGATACTTGGTTTCAGTTCCACCACATTGATCGAAAAGAGTCAAACCCACATTCCCACCTCTAAGGTGACAGCCAGGTTCAAAGTTTTTCTGTGTGAGTACTCCTTCCATCCCTACTGTTAGTCTCTGCTACTGTGCAGCAATAGATTCAAGGCTTATTGACACAGAGGGAGCCTGAATTTGCAGCTTGAGACCATTTATGTATTTATATTTTATCCAGTTACATAAAAAATAGAATGAAATACAGAAACTGGGGCTCAGGGGCTGGAATCCAGGACTCCCCGTTGCAAGCAGATGTTTTAGCCACAGGCTGTTGATGTTTTGTGGCCCTGACTGTCTTGCCTTCGGCTTCATTGTGGGAATGTATTAGAAACAAAAAGCTTGAGTGCAAAACTCCTGAGTCCTTAGCTAATCCTTTAATAATTTCTTATTTTTTGCAGTGAGAATGCCTTAGTTTTGAATTCTCCTGCAGCTGTGTCAGATTCTTCTTCGGTATCCTCAAGGACAGGCGGCAGGCTTCCTACTCCAAAGCTGAGGGCGCTTGGTGGAGCTCAGAGGACCCATCATGATCTCACTACCCCAGCTGTTGGTAAAAGCTTTTAAATGCAAAGAACTATTTCAAGAACTAAAGAAATAAACCAAAAATGTATTAATTAATTGAGTAGGTTGTTTAAGGTAATAAAGAATTTTTCATCTTCTCCACTACAATAGGAGGTGCGGTTCTAGTGTCTCCTCCTAAATTCAAGTCTTCATCTTCACAGCAGAGAACACGAGGTTTGGGAACAGACCCTTCTTCAGCTAAGCAAGGTGCAAGAGAAGCTTCAAAAAGAAGGTCCTTACAGGTGAGCCGGAAAAGAGACTTACCATTATGTATTTTAGGAATGTATTTTTTAAGTAATTGTGAATAATTTATTTAATAAATCTGGTTCTTGAGTTGTCATTTACTGTTCTGAAATTTTCAGCATCTGTGACTAAAAAAGGCTAATGTCTGAATAAATCACTTTTTGGGGATATCAAGCAATGAAGTGGAGAGTATTGGAGTGAGATTGGATGAGCTCCTTTTTGGCTTTTTCTGCTAAATGCACAGGATTTACTTAAATTAAAAACAAAACAAAACAAAAAACAACAAAAAAACACAGAAAAAGAAAAAAAGCTGCCATCAGGATCTGCTGATTTCCCCGCTTGCCACTGACACAGGGCACAGCTCCAGATTCCTTGACTTGGAGGCTGTTTTAAGAAGGAGAGGTTGGTTGCCTGTGTACAAGATAGCTGAATGTGCCATAACACTTTCATTTTCCTTTCCCTTTACTTTTGTGCTTCTTTCATTTTCCAGCTTGCACAGTTACTAAAAGTAAAATAGAAACATCTAGGGGTTGTTTAACTGTCTTCCTCTCAAAATTGTGTTTTTTTTGTCAAATTGTGCTTTGTTTGTGTTCTACAAAGACTGCTAGCATTTCACTGCAAGCTAGCAGTGAATACACAGAATTACAGAATCATAGAATGGTTAGAGTTGGAAGGGACCTTAAAGATCATCGAGTTCCAGCCCCCCTGCCATGGGCAGGGACACCTCCAAGTAAAGCAGGTTGCTCCAAGCCCCATCCAGCCTGGCCTTGGACACAAGTCTCACAAGTTTGAAATACTTATTCTTCTGGTACCCTCATGAGAATTGTAACAGTGTAAAGTCAACATTTGCTGCATATGTGAGGATCTGTACTGGAGAGCAGTATATGAGACATTGGGGTTTTGTGTTTTGTTTTGTTTTTTGATTTTGATTGTGTTTTAGCCTGATGTGGAAGCACCTGATGTTTCACACCTTACGTCTGCACCTGCTGGGTTGGGAACTTTGGACCCTTTGCCACTCAGGCAGGATCAGTGGCCTCCTAATGGTGTTTCTGATGAGCAAGTTCCTCTTCCTTCAGCCCATCAAGAGCATTCCCCTATACCTCCTGTTCTGAAGTCAGCCAAAAGCTGCCCTATGTCTTGCTGGAGTCCCTCTCGGCGTATTCAAGGGACTCTCAAAGATCCAGAATTCCAGCATAATGGTGGGTTTTGTGAATTTACTGCCTGTCTTAGAGCGCTGGAGGATAGAAACAGCTACTGTGTAGTGTTCAGGCTAAGACCGTGCTGAGCTTGCTGCCTCACAAACTCTACAAAAACCAAAACTTTTCTGCTGTATGTTTAGTCTTGCTGAGGAAATATGCACAACTCTCCACTTCAGTTTCAGATTCCACTAATATTGTATTCTAGTGGTCTGTTGTCTAATTTTGCTTTACTAAATTCAAGAAAAACTTATTCATTATGAGAATAATTTGTTTTAGCATGAACAGTTGTAATTTTTAATCTTTAGGCTACAACTGAGTGCTTTGACACTTTTCCAGCCAGGGTTCCCAACAGTGGTGTGTAACTGGGCACCTTTATAGTGTGGTATTGTTTTGCAGGAGTTGGGGATTTCTGAGAGATAAGCTCCTTAACTATTTCTGCAGGATATGAAAACAAACAAAAAAAAACACTTATAAAAGATTTATTGGATATTGAGAAAAGCCATTTCTTGGCGGAGGAGGAATTTGTGCTGGAGAATTTCAAAGATTTTTTTTAAACAATGTTTAAGGCTATTGGGGACATAAATTTGATAAGGAAAGGAGTCCTTCACCGCTTAGCATGAAGTTCATGTGCTTAGGTCTCCATTCTGTAAAGACTATCTGTAGCTCCTTAAGGTCCCCCAATTCTCGGTCCTTTTGTTATGAAGATTAGCTAAACCAGTAGTATTTCCATTCTAGAATGGAACAAGTAGTTGGCAGGTTAAGTGGGATGGTGAAATCCAGAGAATATCCTTGGAAAGAGGTTAGGATCAATGCCATGTTCTAGCTTTGCACCTTGACTGCAGTTCACTAAGTAACTTTTGTCCTCCATCAGAGATAGTGCCTGGAGAGGGATACAGCTGAGTAAGTTTATTTTACCTGAGCTTTGAGTAAAGGAGAGTTTGGTGTGTTTGCTATTTGTGAGACTCATGTTTTGGAAACAATGTTGTAACATTTTAAAGTGTTCTGAGATCAAAATAGACAAAGGATAATATTTCAAGTGATTCAAAAGTGTGACTTTTTGTCCTAGGGAACATTGGCAATCCAAAAGTGAGATCTTTCCAGTTACCCCTTCAGGAAAGGAACTATAATGATGAAGGTATTTCTCTTCCCAAAATATTGTTGTATATCATGTATGTATTACCTAGATTGATTTTAACCTTTGCAGTAATGTGAGAAGTCTCTGAAAAGCAGTAAATAATGCTGGCTTATGTGTTTGTATGAATAATTACCTCATTGTTTCATCAAAATAATTTGAAAATGTTCGTCCTAGTAATATGAAGTATGAGTATGAAGGTATATTCTAGTATGAGTAAGCCATTAAATGTAGCTAAAAATTAAATAACCATATTGAACCGCAGCGGTCTAATACAGCTTGCTTGGTTCCACACCTAAAATTGTTTCCTCCCCACACATATTTTTAAGCCTTTGTGTTGATAGCAACAGAAGCAAACTGCAAAATGATCACAGCCCAGGTTGTAGCTGCAGTAACTTGGGATGCAACTTAAAAAGTACAAAAAATCTTGAGAAAGATTTTGCTTGTGAGACCTAAACACTAGATATGCAGCATACAACGATTCTGCTGACTTTAGTTTTCACACCTGTTCCTCTGCTTAGTGTATTAGGAGTCCTTATGGTATTGTCTTACTCAGATTGCTGTTTGGACCTTTTTTTTCTGTTTACTCTTAAATTAATCTGGGTGAGCAGCCAGTGCACAGCCCACCAGTGCCTCTTCTTGGGCCCTGTTGTGGGCAGAGACTCTCTGTAAACTCTTAGTAATTTGAGTCAGCCAAAGGCACTGTAGCCTCATTAACTTGAGCTGCTGTACATTGTTTCTTAACATGGTGTTTGAGGTTGAGCTTGGTGTCCTGCTGTGCTGGTAGTTGCAGTCACCTGTGTTTGGTTTAGATTAGAGTATGGGCAGAGCAAGCTTATATCTGATTGCAATTTATTTATAGATATACCCCAGAGCAACCAAAAAGCTTTTTTCTGTACCCCTTGCGCTTGTTTGCTCCTTGGTTTTAACCAAAGTTCAGGCCAATTCTCTGTTTTACTCATTGCAGTTGGCTGGAAAATAATGTGGGTTGTGCAGCTGGCTCAGCCAAGCATCTGTATGTCTACATAAACCATGCAAAATCCTGTAGTACTCTGCAGCTTCCCACAGCTTGCTGCACGCAGATTAAATGCTGTAGCTGCTCTTTTTCTCCTTTTTTTTTTTCTTTCTTTCTTTTTTTTCCCCCTATGAGCTGAGTGATGATGTGAGAGCTTTCAGAAGCAGGTGCAATGTGCCAGCTCACAGATTGCTCTTATGCCCATGTTTGTTCATGTACATACAAGCGTGGGAGTTACTCCAATCTCATGTCTGTTTACAGAAGTGCAGTTTTCTCATACTTGGGAATACGGTTGTTGTATGCACAGTGTGTGAGCTTGTTACAGACTATTTGGATCACTCTATTTCAAGCATATAGAAACGCTGCTGAAAAGTTAATTGAAGCACTGACAAAGTACAGGTCCTGTTGTGATTAAATGTGGAAATTTTGGTTGGTTTTTTGTTGTTGTTGGTAGATGGATTTGGAAAGTAGTGGTCCAGTGCCCTTTAATCCATTGCAGGACAATGGGTGTAATTTAAGTGATATTTCATAGAGAGCATCTTGACAGAGCTGTATCAGCATTTTAATAATGATGTTAAAGAAGTATAGTGTGCTTTATCAGAGAAGCAGCATCCAGGATGCTTAATTTTAGGAGTTCTGCTGGGTGTGAAATGGACCCTGTCTTCAAAAGGCAGGCCTTTCACAAGTACCTTTTTAAAGCATGTTTCTTGTTGTCTTTGTGTTAAACTTCCTGTTTTCTTCCTTTTTAAGAGTTTGTGGCACACTGGCTACTTTTGGCCTAGAACGGCTCTTTCAACAACCTAAGTTCTGATATCTTGGTCATGTGTTATTCTAACGTTGTCTACCTTGTGTGAAGCAGTGGGTTGCTTTCATGAATATGTTGTTATCAGAATCTAGTCTACGCAGACTTATTAGCAGAGGAACAATTTCTGAGGTCTTTAACAAAAGAGAGTAAATGTAAAGGTGACTCGGAGAACTGGGCAATTCCCAGGTGAGAGTAGGGATCTCATCCTGAAGTTTGTCAGGAGCTGGGCTTGTAGCTCTTTTAAACTTACCTAGCACCCTGGTAGATTTCTAGTGAGATTCTTCTCCAGAATGTCAGTTCCCAAATAATAGAATTAAGGTGTATTGTGGTACTATTTTAGCATCCATTGTGCAAAAGAGCATAAAAGTATTTGCACTTTCAAAGTCTGCTGTGAATGTCAACTGTGTCTTGATAAGTGTATTTAATCTTCCTATTTACTTTTTCCTGTGTTGCTTTCCCCACAGATGACAGGTTGTCTCAGATTTCTGCTCGCTCAGCAGCATCTAGCTCCCTTGCATCTCAGATACTGGAACGAGCTCGGAAGAGGAAGGATTTCTGGAGCAAGAAATAAGCTCTTTCACCTTATGTACAGAAACAATTCTGTAAATCATTTTTTTTTTAAATAATTTGAGGTGTACATTTTCAAAATTGTGATTGTATGTATCATGCAGCATCTTTCACTTATTGATGATATGCCCCGACTTTCAGGACTTGACATCCCAGTGAAAAATTTTGATATTTAAACCACTGTTGAAAATGTAAGTCCTTTATATTGGAAGGTTATGTCTTAATTCACTGTGTCACAACAGCCATGTGGGATATTCTCTTTTTTTTTTTACAGTGGCATCTCTTGAAACTGAGATAGTTTGGGGTTTTTGTAATGCAACCTGTGTGCTACTTTTCAAGGTATTTTGCTGCGGTCACGCAGTGTGACCTGGGGCAGTATTCAGGGGCATCACCGTCCTTCACCAGACACCTCAGTTGCTTAATTTTAACCAGCTGTCTTAAAGGCAGCTGTGGTGTATTTGTTAACGTTACTGTATGAATTGTCAGTACAACACAGTGCTGTAACAAAAGGTTACTTTTACTATGTACTACTTCAAAACTGCTACCAAAAATTTCTTACTGTTTCTTAATGAAGCGTAGGTGGAATGTGCAGGAGTCTGAGAAAAGGATGCTAAGCGTTAGGGTTTGTTCATTGTCCACAGTTTTTTGGCCAGGATGACTAGTAGAGTTCAGTGTGTACACTACTGCTGTTCATCAGATGTACTGATGAGAACATTCTGTCTTTTTGTGGGCAAGACCTGTATTTAGCATTAATTTCAACTTCTCTAGGAAGAGCAACCTCAGCCACCTTGAACAGTGGCCTTTCCCAGCCCCACTTCAAACTCAGGTATTTAGGACTAGTTGATGTCTTCAAGTAAACTCAGAAGAATGTTTTTTCTTGACTTTGACATTTTAATTGCCTCTCCTCCTGGTTGCCTGTTTCTGGGAGACTGGTGTACTGTTGTGATTGTCACAGTGAAAAATGTTTATGATTCATGCTGACAGCTTGTTTTGTCTTTCCAAGTGATGCAAACAAGTTGACATGAAGTAGAGGAAATTGGTGGCTTGCAGGCAGTTTATTTCTTCTTGAGTGGCTTCCAGTTTTAGTATTACTTCACTTGGAAATTTTGTACAATAACAATTTGAATTTTGTACACTTTTGCTTACATTTTGATTTTGTACACAATTATGTGCACATATTGAAAATAAAAGAGGTTGTTTGGTTTGTTTCTATTCATGTTATGCAGGATAAATTGGTAGAGCCTGTTAAGTTGGCACTTGTCTGTTTAGTTCTCTGTTTTACCTGTTCATCTGGCGTGTCTGTGGACTCTTGAAGGACATTACCTCAAAACTGATCTTCAGAAAGAGTAAGTTACTAAAGCTAGAAATGTTGATGCTTGGAATTGTGACCCTGAGCAGATGGGTGTCACACAGGTGGGAAGGCTGCGATGCCCAAAAGGCCAGTCCCCAACAAATGAGGTGTTGATTTGAAGAGTGAGTGATACCCAGCACAGATCGTGTTAGAAATCAGTGTCCGATTTTTTTTAGAAATAACACATTGCAGTAGCTTCCCACCAGTGGTGGTGTTTGAAACAAATCAAGGTATTTTATTTTATCTCCAGGCCTTCAGGTATTATTTTGTGGCGTGCACTTAATACCTAAGTTATAATTGGTCAGAAAGGTTCTACTGAAAGGGAAGTTGCATTTGTGTGCGACAACCTGTATGACAATTGCTGGTTTTCCACTAAAATGTCAGTTTTATAGTGGGAGGCAATCTCTAAAAATGGAAATATTTTAGTTTAGGAAGGAATGTTGCTGCAGTGTATTGTGGGGGGTTAATTTGGATGTCTTCTCTCCACATTCTTCATATGGTTCAACATGTTCTTACAGTTCTCAAGGGCAAGAGCTTTCTCATCATCCATTACTTCTCTGCAGTACCTGTAATAATGAGTTTTATGAACTGTGTCCTCTTTTTAAGTCTTCTATTTTTGTTTTTCTTGATTTGCTTGGGATTCCTGACTATCCAACAGGTCTGCCAGAGTTTTTGTGCAGGCCTGATTTTGAGGCCTGCAAGTCATAGACATAAAAGCCATATGTGTGCCAGTTTTGCTTACAGTGTTGCACCACGAGTTTGGTGTGTCTGTGTAGCTCTGAGTTTGTTAGTTTGTTACGGGTATATTGATCTCTGCCAGAGAGAAAATAGTCTAATTGAATTTACTTTTGGACAGAAGTATTAAAGGGAAATCTAGACAACATACCCTTTTTGAATAATGCTAGTGCAAAGCTTCCGAAGGCTGCTGCTCTTCTGTAGTCTTCAAGGCAGACGTGAAGATCTTAATAATAGCAGAAAGCAGGCATAGTTTATCTAGTTCAAGAGGCTTTTTGTTTTGTTCTTCTGTACGTTTCATACCAACCTTCAAACACGTATCCTGTTGTGTTCTCCAGCAAGCTTAACATGGAAAAAAAGGTTCAAAAGTGCACCCTTTATTAATAATTACAAGTGCGTGCTGTCCAGTGAATGGCTATTGTTTTCTGCCAAGGAAAAGGCTGCTTCTTAAAAGCCTTGAAGTGGGGAGACACCAAGCAGATAAACAAGGAGAAAGGCAGTTGCCAATAGGAGGTATGTCTGAGGAATAAACAGATTTGGGAGCTTGTTGACTGAAGGTCAAGATTTGCAAAACCAGCACATTAATAAAGGATCCAGTCAGTAAATGTTGAACTGAATGTCTTCAGCTGCTCTTCCCAAGTTGGGTGAATCTCACTGCAGGGGGTTCACAGCTCTCAACCACCTGCACAAGTAAGTAAGCTGCCTCTTCCTCACTCAGTGCTGCCAGCTGGGAAAAGGCCTTCCTTTGCCTGTTATTTCAGCCAATAGTGTTCCCCCAGCAAACCCACAAAAAAGCAGACTTGATTCCAGTCTGTCATTTCTCAAAAACTTCCCGTCTTGCCAGATAACAAGCCTGCTGCCTGTCTGTGGAGATAAGAAGTGAGCTCTTGGTTTCTTCTGCTGAATCTTTTTTTGTGGGATGAGAATAGTTGGTGGCCTGGGGGTTGGAACAAACATCTTCCTATTCCCAAAGCTGCCCTCACTTGAGCATCCTGCTTTCTCTGGCCAAATCACTTGGGGTGGAATGACTTCAGCAAGAGGGATAAAGTACTTCTCCCAGCACTGAGGCAGTTCCTCCAAGGAGGTTTGGATGCCCCTGAGCATGGGGAGAGTTGTGAGGATTTATCTAAATAGTTACAGTAGCAGCAAGGTAGTTGTTAGGCACTCGTGTCCTTTTGTGGCTCTGGGTTTTCGTTTCTTCTCGGTCTCAATTTCCAGTGCCTTTCATGATGCATCAACCTTTTCCACTTAAAATGCTGAAAACACCCCTGAAACCCTGGACTGAACAGCTTGAGAAGAAACAGTTGGGGCTTTCCAGCTCTGCAGGGAAATCTGGGAGAACGTCTGGAATTGTGGACAACCCAATCCAATTTAAAAAAAATCCTGCTAAAATGCCTTAGTTTTGCAATAATATTTTGTTGCTACTTTTGAATTTTAATGCCGTACTGAGGAGTTCTGAGACATCACGTGAAGTATATAAATGTGGTTAACCTTACGAAAGTAAGCAGCCAAGTTTCTTTAGCCATCAGCGCTAGATTGCTTTTAATGAAGGTGTAGGCAACGAGGCATGTTTTTTTGGGTCATGAAGTCTTGATTAAGCCCCAAGACCATCCGGTGCTCTTCCAGGCATACTTAAATCACTAGGGGTATGTTATTATATAGGGATTTTTCAGCCTTTTTTGATGAGTAGGTCCGTATGTCTTCTGTATTGCTCATATAGATCCCTGTGTAGTGAGTAACAGTCTCCTGAAAAGAGGTTTGCCTTCACCGATGCCTTGCAGGTAGCCCGAACTTAAGGGCCACAGCCTGAAACCCACTGTATGTTGCAGAAAGGCAAAAGGAAGCAAAATGGCTTGCCAGCCAACAGCTTTCTCCTTCGCTTACAAATTCTTCCAATCAAGGTACTGAGATGTTTTTCTTATCTGACTTTTGATGTCATTGCTTTTTTGTCAGATGACAGTGGAGGTAAAAGGGAATTTCCCAGTATTGACCATGATACTCGACCAGTAAATTTGTAGTACTTGATGATGGGGCAGGAAGCACAGCCTCTTTGAACAATTTCATATGTGCTTATTTGCATAATGCCATGTTGCTTCATTACATCTACCTGTTCCTGCAAGGCTGAGCTGTCACCTAATGTTCTGGTATCAGAGGTCTTCTTACCATCTGGTAAAATTTGTCAGCAAAGAGCCCCATCATCGTCTGATGCAAGTGGAAGTTTTGCTGTGCCCTCACTGACCAGTATTTAGCACAGCCTGAAGCAAAATTGTTCCATTACCCTGATGCACACAAATGTGTGATTAAGAAAACAAACCCAACAATAATTTTCATTTGAAGCGACCTAAATTAATGTCCCTATCCCAGCAGTTACTTAAACTGTTTCAGAGAGGAGCCTCAGGAAGAGAGGGGAGGATGGTGGAGCTGTGGTTAACTCTTTGGGGTGCAGTCAGTTCTTTGGCTTTGCTCTGCACGGAAACCTGATGGGAAAGTGTTAATGACATAGCAGTCGTCACACCCGAAGAAAAACTGGGGAGAGGACAGTGGATGGTAGCTAACCAGAAAACTCTAGTTTCATAGAAAATCCAAGTTTTGTTTTCCTTTGCTTTTTGATCTGAGTTTAATATTGTGTTGAAGAAGGATCTCTGGAGTTCCATGTTAAAAATGTGAATGAGCTTAAATATTCTGCTTACTTGCAGTTCACCTGTGTCAGATGTGAGCTGACCTTGTGAGGTTTCTGTTTCTCAGGCTGTGTTCTAGAGAAGCTCGTGGAACGACTGAGCCTTGTCTAGCAGATCTGAACTCAGCGTACCGAACATACTGCATGTGGGAAGAGTCCTGAGAATCTCTGAAGGACATCACTTGGTGATCCTGCAGTGTCTTGTTAGGGTGGAGAACCGACAACTGCAGAAGATTCACCTGGAGGCTGGCAGCACATAGAAAGGCGAGCATGGCCTGATAGTGTTTACAGTTTATGCACCCTGTGTTGGATTGTTTATTCCATTCACAGAGCTAGATTGCAAGTGTAAGAGCAAAAGTGCTCATTTGCTGGTGGTGTTCTTCGCAGGGAGAGTTTGGTGATTCAGTTGTGACAGCAAGTCCTCCTTGGTGTAGACGGTTCCTCAGTGGAGGGGAAAAGGACAGCTAAAGCTTCCCACTCCCTGCTTTCTTCAGAGATCTTGATAAAGTCTTCTGGTAAAGCATGTGTCGGCTTTGTCAGTGCGACTGATTTACATTTATGCCAGTTTACCTCTCCTGAAGTAACTAAAGCAGTGACCTGTGAAGGTTTCAAGTGGGCCTCAAAGCTTTTCCTTTAAACTGTATTTATATCTAATATACACACATACTATATGTGTCTGTGGATGTATGTGTATATATATATGTGTGTGTGTGTTTATATATATATTTATTTTTTTCCCTCAGGATGACTGTGTTTAGTACTGTTATGTGCTGGAGTGTCTGTGTGTGTATGTGTATATATACGTGTGTGTGTGTGTGTGTTTATATATATATATATATTTTTATTTTTTTTTTCCCCCCTCAAGATACCTGTGTTTAATACTGTTACGTGCTGAAGTGCCTCCAAAGTACCCACTTCAAGACTTAAGTAGAATAGGAATGGCTGACAGGACCCAGAAAGCCCATACTTATGGATTTCTCCCTTCATAGGTCTTTTCCTGGTCTCTGGGTTAGATGCCTACAGGCATCTGCAGATGTACCCTGTTCTGGAGAGCTGTGTGACCAGCTCTTGCCCCAAGGCTTCTGGTGTGGATGGCAGAAGCCTGCTGGCCCTCGGTGCCCCCCTAGCTAGAGCGGGTCCTTGACTTCCCAGAACAGTGCTCTCATGAGGAGCGCATTCTTTGTGTTTCCAGTGAGAAGCTGGCTCCAGGTTGTTTACCTATTTGAGCTTTCATGACTTGTGGCTAAAAATGGACAGCCCAGGAAAACAGCATCCTAATTGCTAGGCTGTAGCTATTTTGTTTGGTCTCATTTTGACCCCATAAATCTCGTGTTCTTGACAATAGTCCCACTGCAACAGGAAACTTGCTGACTCAGAAGCTCTCCTGAGAGATGTTGACCTCCTAGGGACAGACACTAACTAGAAGACTACTGTTAACAACACGGGAACTGTCACCTCCTTCTCTAGTTATCCTGTTATACAGGATAACTGAGGCAGGGGTTGAGCCAGGAGATAATGGTGGTTTATGGCCACAAATACTTCATCACTTCAAAATGGCTTTATTTAACTACTTGAGATGGTGTGGATTCATTGCGTAGCAGAACTGATGGTACTTGATAAACCAAGGTGCATAATGATCAAGCTATTTCCTAATCTGAATAACTGTTTGTCACTAAATTTTGAGTTGAAAAACTCTGTTCCCAGTTAGAGTGGTTTTCTGTGAGGTAAACTATGTCAGTAATTCCACTTTGCCATGCCACTGAGTCACTGCTGTGTAACCACACCACATATACAGGAAGCACAGATGTTTCAGTTCACCTGATCTGACTACTTGCAAGACATAGTTGGATATATGTAGGTCACTATATAAAGTGGCAGTGCCTCATAATATGTGTGTGACTTTATACTCCGAATGAAAAGAACTGGCCGTCTGCTGGAAGGGTTCACAGGAGTGCCTTGGGTGGAGGGAGGCTTCATGCACTGAGATGGTCTAAATTCTCTTTATTCCTGCTTGTGTGAGTTAATTGATGGCTGCTACTGACGATTCTTACTAAAACTTCTATATATTCTTTACTGACAGCACCAGAACCACTAATACGTACTGCGCTTCCATTGACACACTTTTGTTTGTGTGCTTGTCTGTTCTATTTTCATATTAATCACTGAATCCTCCTGGCACTGCAATAAAAATCTCACCGCATCAGGGGTCCTGGGCTAACAGCAGTAACATTGGCAGCAGCTGTAGAGCATTGTCTCAGTGTGTCTCTGGGTGACTTTCTCCTGGAGCTCCACTACGTAAATGTTTCTGACATGAGAGCAGAATTATTTAAGCCAAGGGGGTAATTTAAGATTGAGACCAAACTATTCGTTCCCTTCCACTTAGATTTTTTTTTTTTTTATTGTAAGAAATACCAGTTTTATGAAGTTACCTTATATTGCATCTTATACCTAAAAGACCCAGAAATTATGTAACAGAACCAAGTGACGGTCAGAAACCAAGATGTTTGATGAAATACCAGATATATAAGCAAAAGTGTTACTGTTAGGGAAATGTGTTACTCACTGTGTAACAAAAGTGTTACTGTCAGGGGAGGGAGGTGAATTGCACATCCTCTGCAAAAAGCCTGAGGCAGCAGTGTCTGTACTGAGGGCTGACATGAGTCTTCTTTCCAAAGTCACCCAACACTCCCAGACTAAGCAATTTTAATAATAATAATAATAATAATAACAACAGCAGCAACTTCTCCATCCAAAAGATTCAGTGTCTTACACATCATCATTTAATTGTGAAGAAAACCCCCAAAATTATAATGGTCAAGTGCTGTATGTCCTCTCCCAGTCTCTCTGTTCATTTAATTTCCTCTGTAGAAAATTAATCCCCTCTGCCATTCTTAATGACCGTGCCAGAAGACCCTGTGTACTCGGATGTTTACATAATGAATGGCTGAATAACAGGAAAGTTTGCTTTTAGGTTTTATAA
This sequence comes from Thinocorus orbignyianus, assembly GCA_013400375.1. Taxonomy (NCBI): domain Eukaryota; kingdom Metazoa; phylum Chordata; class Aves; order Ciconiiformes; family Thinocoridae; genus Thinocorus; species Thinocorus orbignyianus. The sequence continues at coordinate 1,620,198 of VXBW01004069.1, read as the reverse complement.
AGAAGTATCAGCTTCCATTGCTGATGTTGTCATTGCTGGGCACAGAGTTGACCAGAATAAGGCTCCACTGGAGCTTGAGCTGAAACATTTTTAAATCTGCTTTAATATTTTCAAGCTTGAAAGTTTAGGCAAAAGCAGAGAATAGATGAGATAAAATGCAATGAACTAGCTCACAAATGAGCTGGAACAAAGTGAAGGGGATGAGTGGATGAGCATGACCTGAAAGTTGAGGGTGTTCCCAGATCAATTGCCTTTTTGGTTTTAGGTACTATATGACCTGTGGTCTGTTTGTAGTGATATTTAAGGTTGTCCTGGTTTGAGGAACCATGACAAAGGTGGGGAGAATTTCATTGACAGGTAAAAGAGTCAAGAGGATGATACACAGGCTCAGTCTTCCACATGCCTACTCTAGACAGCGTTTCTAGTCCAGTGTCTGGTCCTGAGGATGGTTCCAATGCTACTTCTAATCCTAATTCTCATATAGAATCATAGAATCATAGAATGGTTAGAGTTGGAAGGGACCTTAAAGATCA